>CM032455.1:119661425-119766425 GCA_019049505.1 Pachyrhynchus sulphureomaculatus
TTAATTGCCCAGTATTCCACTGTGTCAAAAGCTTTTCGGAAGTCGACAAGTGCCATCCAGGCTGTGATACTGTACTCAGTTCCCTTTTCTATAAGTTGTGTGATCATGTGTAGATGTTCGATTGTGCTAAATCTTTTTCGGAAGCTTGCTTGTTCTTGATAATTTTAAAACTTCTTGCCTAATCGATTTGTTGTTATTCTCATAAATAGTGTTTATATTTGCGATAGAAGACTTAGAAGTTCTCCAAATTGCTAGTATCTCCTTTTTCCGCCAGGATGATATATATATATATATATATATATATATATATATATATATATATATATATATATATATATCCTTAAATTTGCATATGGATCGTAATGCTATGGCCTGAGGGTTAATTATAATGTTAATATCAATCCTCACAGGTTGGCATTAGTGGCGAGAGGAGCCATTGCACAGTCCGTTTATTACCATATTCAATATGCTAAATCGGATTAAGCGATTCTAAATACTTGTAAATTCAAATCAGCGCCCGCCTAATTGCTGTTCAAATCAACTTTTTATACTATTACTTAATATATACAATGTAATCCATTAAAGCCTCAATATCACTTGAATATTTCTATAGTCTTTGTTAATTGAATTTATTTTAACTGGTGTCCGTCTGTATTATTTATGTCACAGTAGAATAAGGCATAGTTAGATAGTAGATAAACAACCTTTAGTAATTATTTCGGTACTTATTTACAGTAACATATAAACGTCATTATAAAACTGTACCTGACATATATTCTGTGTAAGAATCTTTTGGAAAATAAAGTATGTAATGTATATAATTTTACTACAAATAAAATTTTTATCTACAAAACTTTAAGTTCTAAAAGGTTTTATAAACTCTCTAATGCTTCGCGTTTGTTTGGAAAAAAATAGGGAAAATGATCTAGCCAATACTTCCCTGGCATACATGCAATTCTAAAATAAACACTAAAGACTCTCACACTAAAGAATAACTTAATACTATTCTCATGTGGTGAAATATTAATAAAAAAAAATGATTAAATACTCTCTGCCAACGAAATACCTGCGTAAGGTAAAAAATAAAATTCAAACGTGGACGATACAGTTAAAAAAAATGTGAAGTATGTTAAGAAAAACCTTTTTTGTAATATATAACTAGATTATTATTTTTGCGCTATTTGATATTATTTATCATGAAGTGAACTATACAAGATTATCCCATCACCTCATTCTCCCACTAAAATTTACAGCAATAGGAAAATAACTTAATTTTCAGGTTTCTACAGTCCAAGAACCCTGAAAAGGGCATTAAGCACGATATATATGAAGCAACCCCTCTAACCTTCTACACCATCCGATTAATTCCATATATATTTTAATATACATAATAAGCTTAAAAATTTGTCAACTAAATCAACCAAAAAACCTAGAAAAATCCTCAAAGACAATTTATTAATTTCTCAACTCCAAAAACCTGGAAAAAAACATGTATATATATATATATATATATATATATATATATATATATATATATATATATATACGAAATCGAATCATATATACGTATTTTGGTGTTACTGCTAAACATCCAATAGTCGTAGTGATCCTCTACTTTCACAGTTACTATTATTTATAGAATGGCGGCATGACTACCATATTCGTTTATAATAATAAAGATACTAAATCTCATACGTTTGCAGTTGAATTGAAAGTTTTCGCAATTTCACAGTTTTCACAATGGATGGCGTTGAGGTGTGTTGGCTACTGGTATTTTGGAAATGTATGCTCCTACTGTTACTGAGTGTTTGCGATAAATCTATACATCGTAACAAAAGTTGTGTCTGTATATTCATTATTTTATTGTAAATTAATATTTTCAGGTATTATTTAATGCACCTCTTTTCAAACTTTTCGTTTGTCTGTTCGGATTTCATAAAAAAAACTACAGTATGAACCAGTCTGGAAGATAATATGTCCAAGATTAGGGTGTAGGTTATATTTATTTATGATTAAAAAAGTTGACTTTTATGATGATATGAAGTGATATGCTAACAAGATTGTCACATATTATTGTTGATGAAACGATTGAAAAACTCCTTTGTCAACAGAATATATTATTTATATACAAGGTACGCTGCAATATTTTAAATAAATAAATTTTAAAATATCGACTGAAACAACGGCATGGCAGGAAACATAAATGACGAATTCATAGAGCCCATATCGATGGAAAGAGAAATTTACCAAGGATATTTCTTGAGCCCGCTACTTTGCAAAATAAAGGTTGCTTTACCAAATTAACAAAACAGCAATAAAATTCAAATAATAATATCGACAATGAAATATTGTGCATAAGAAGATCCAAACTGTATCAGTATGAAATACCTAAGAAGAAGTTGGATGCTGCAGAAATGGACACCATGGTTTAGAATTGCTCCCAAAACTGAGGATGTAGAACGAAGAAATAGAGAAGTTCTGGAACTTCACGGGGAGCTCAAAAACCTTCAATAAGTAAAGTGTATGTTGCACATACATACAATTTTATCTATGTGAAACGTTATTATTACCACAGCGAAAACCACTCTGAAAGGTAAGAAACAAAGCGTGTCTTGAAAACAAGAAATATGAATATAATACACGGAATAGCAAGGATGATTCTCTCACCTAGAGGGAGAAAAGTGACAACTTTAGACCTACCTGCAAAATAAATAACATTGATAACTAACTTGTAAACAGAATGATAGAATGGAAGAGATATATGGATAGAATGATAGAAGTAAGAACGGTTATAATAACACTAGGCGGGTCACCAATGAAAAGACAAACATGAGTAAACCCTGAAAACTCTGAAGCGATGCTCCCTTGTATATAAGGTAGGTGCAGACGATAATTTACAGGCAATCTTGCATAAGCAAAACAGAAAGAAGAAGAATTTGAACATTCTTTTTTACAAAGACAAAATTTTTACTTTTAGAGAATCGTATACATAAAATTGGCATTCTCTGCAGTTATACGTACGATGCGATGTGCATAAAAATGAACCATCATGTTTCGGTTGCAAGATCCCCAATTAGAAGTAGAAATTATTAGAGGTTATTACTTATTCCGAAGAAATAAAAATGATTTATTCGATTTAAAAAAATTTAGTTGGTAGATCTTTAGGATTATTAGGATTTACATATTATTTTATTTCCATATAGATGTGAGGAAAAATATGACATGTGGCACGATAAGTTTATATATTATTAATAATAAAAAAGTTAAGCTATGCTGCTGTATAAAGCCCTTTTACAGGCCACCCCATACTAATTAATGATTAAATTTTATTAAAACTTTTTAGGACCTTATCCCCTCAATCCTTTTAATCAACACTTCCTTTCTCGTCAAGTAGTAGAGCAAGGCATGTGATATTATGGTTCTTTACCTTTAATTAGCTTCTTTCTCTAATTACCTCCGCTCCGCTCTAATATTCAGTAGGTTTAATTTAATATAGTAGCTTTAATCTTAATTCAGTTTGCCTGTCGAGGGTACCATACCAGGATTATCCTCGAAATAATAGTGTATGAATAGAATAAGTTCGAGGTAAAGCCGCTATTCAAGCAGCGAGGGAAATCTCTAAATGCATATAGTAAGGACGATTGGATTATTAAAGGAAAATAAAATAAACTTTTATTTTCAGTCACTGAGGACTTAAAGCAACAATAGTGAAAGTGAGGAACTAGACTCTGGTAATGCTACCTTCAAGGTCGCCATATGCAGTATTCAATTTTGACAAGCATAATTGTTTACGTATAGGGCTTTGTTCTTATTTTGTGCGTGGTTTAGACTATTTATGTTGAATTTTTACACATACAATGAAAAGGTGCATTATGCCAGGGTGCAAGAGAATTCGAAGGAAAATTTTCAGGAACAATAATTTCATAACTGCGTAATTGATAATTTTGATGTGATAAAAAATATTAAATATTTTTATTAATTATGGCAAAACTATTAGTTAATTTATTTATGTTGTTTTTACTTTCCTTGCAAAAGGGAAGTATTATATTCGTAAAAATACCAACCTCCAAGACTTTTACATTTCTTCAAGTTTGAAAATCCCCAGATTACGAACAACATAGTTCTCAATAGCAGTCGGTCCAACTAGCTATCGGCTGGTTTGTCTGTCGGGCTGCTAACACGATAGCTCTCAAATAAGAGAGATATGAATTTTAAATTGGATATGCGTATAAAATTTTAAATTAAAAGAAACAAAGTTTTTTAAAGATATCCCTATACAAAAGATGGGGGAAAGGTGGGGGTCGATAAATTTTGTATAGTTTCCATAGTATTATGGGAGGTTTTCCTATTGTTTGGTATAAATCATGAGGAAATTTTCAGAAAAATTACTGACATTCCAACATCTAAGGGGTTAAAGGGATAAGAGAGGGAGGTTAGACTAGTTACTTCGTACATATTGTATTATATGTCCTTGTCAGATTTCTAGGAGTCGAAGATTCTGCTTAAGTTTTTTAGATGATTAATGAATATCCAGTGTCTATCATCTTTACGCCCCTAGCTAAAGAGTAGTATTGTATTCGTAAGAAATTACTCTTAGTCATTATTGCATTTTTTTATGTTTCAAGCTCCCTAGATGACGAAAGACACAGTTTCACTTCTGCATCGATCTGTTTAACGAAATGAGATACTAATTTTTAATTTGGTACATGCATATATAATACTTAATGCATGGACTAAAATCTATAGGTCCCAAGCCACATCACTTCGGGTGAAGGGTATAAAAGGAACATTATTAAATCATCTCTTTGCTACATTGGTAAAAAACAGTAAAATAAAAATATTAAAAACTAAATATAAATATATTTAGTTTTTAATATGGACACCATGGTTTAGAATTGCTAGGATATATATATATATATATATATATATATATATATATATATATATATATATATATATATATATATATGTGTATATATATATATATATACATATATATATATATATATATATATATATATATATATATATATATATACATATATATATATATATATATATATATATATATATATATATATATATATATGTTTGTCAGTATGTGTTTCTTTACTATTTCAAAACATCAAGAGTGTAAAAGACTGATATATTCATGCGACAAAGAGAGATTTCCGTAATGTGGCGGCCCGTGGCTCTGAAGCGTAGTACCTTGCTTATGGTGCGGACGGTCGAGGGTTCAACCCCGCGGGTCGGTATACTTATTTATTAATTTATTTAAGTATGTTTGGCCTGGCCACGTACATAGGTAGTAGTTGTTCGCAGAAATGCAATGACGTCCATGGCAGTACAACCACGTTGTCTAAAAGATGCTGTGAAATACAAAAATGTATGTTTTAGCACTCAGACAACATTGGCGGGTATGACGACATCGTCGCCGATATTCTTAGGATATAAAAAAGTTTGTCGGTATGTGTTTCTTTACTATACAGAGGAAGGACGTTTATTGAATTTGGAAATAATGATTGACTTCAAGTTTTTCCTTTAATCTACTTTTGCCCCTTATTTATTTTACCATATACGATATAATAATTTTATCTATTTTACTAACCAAAAACCAGGAAAAATTCTTATACTACTATTAACATTTTACAATATTTGATAATCCAGACTACATTCACCCTCTTTCTCTAAACTAATATTTCTCAACAACTAAGTTCTTTTCTTATTTTAAGTATAATATATTAACTAAAATTAAAATCGACTTGTAGTCTCCCTCGAAAGTCATCATGGAAACCGATCGGCAATGGAAATAAAACTGATAAAAATATGACGAAAGGCAAACATTTCAACTAGAGAACAAAGATGGAGATAGAAGTCTAAGTTCGAGGGTGGATTGATAAGTCGCGTAAATTTCTACGAGATGGTGGGAAATGTTATTAAACGGCATAACTGTTGGTAAGCGTGGTTCTTGTAACGGTTATGTTCAAAATTTTGAACAGATGCAACGCTCCTGTCTATTTAAGTAGCTGTAGTAACTAATTGGCGTTACACCTTTCGTAGAAATGGATAAGAGACAAAAATCTCAAACACAAAGATGGTATGTTAATGGTGGAACTTCTCAAAATTGCGATACAAAATAAGGCACAGTCGATGAACAAAGGAACGGAATATCACAGTGCTTAGATTACTTTCATATCATTGCGAATTGAATCCCATAGAGCTAATTTGGGCACAAATGAAACGTTTCATTGCAAAGGAAAACACCACGTTCAAACTTCAAGACGTAAGGCAATTATTACTCGCCGGAATAGAGAGGATCAAAGAGGATAATTGGAAAAATGCCATTCGACATGTTATAGAAGAAGAAAATAAAACGTGGAAACTTGACGAATACATCGAAGAAACTGTGGAAATAGAACCCATAATTATAAATTTAAGAGAAGTCGAGTCTTCGGATTTTGAAGATGATGATTGTTTTTGGTGGTAATTAAAGTACTTATATATCGTGAATTTTCAATTTTTATGTATACATAGATTTATACATTAAAAAATTTTTGGTAATAAATCTTATATTTTTATAACTTTATTTTTAAGATAATTTTATTTATTAAATACTAAAAGTAGGTTACGCTCGGACGGCTATGCTTTCGAGGAGCCTTCATTTATATTTTATGACTCTATTTTATAGCAGAGAGCCTAAAATAGGGTGAACCTTTAAAAATAATTCAGAACAGGTAGCAAAATCCAGTAAAATGCATAAAAAATATCTTTTTTTTTTGGGCGCACTTCAACATGTGTTTGCATCTACAATGAGAGAATTCTGCTATCAACTCCAAACAAATACACTTTATTTTCAATAAACCCTAAACAGTTTTATTTAGATACTTAAGTGGCAAAAAGAGTAAATATATGTCCTAGTTTTAAGCCAATTCTCATTAATCAATATTTTTTAGATGTTTTGAAATTTTTAGTATGTAAATAGTGTAAGAGCGCTTCTGCAATATTGATGATAAAATATTTAACAAGCATATTTAATTGTTGGAAAATTTAAAATAAATATTGGAATACTAAAAACAGTTTTATTGGCGCACAATAATAAATATTAATTACATTAATAAATGCTGATTACCTCGATAAATGTTAATTGCTCTTAAAATTATGGTATTATTTGTGTTGCTAAAGGGAAGTACTGTATTTGTAGCAAAATCGCACTATGAGATTTTTTCATTTCTTCACGTTTTTGGAATCATGATAAACACAGTCATACAACATAATCTAAATATAATACGTTTCTGTAATCAGGACTATCGAATACCTCACATAAAGTTAATAAAAACGTAATTCAGATTTACTAAATCATTATCTAAATTACTACGCCAAACAGTCAAAATGTGAGGCAAAAATTTACTCCTAAACTTTTTAAAATATCTACCAATTTTCCGTGCCACTTTATTCACTTTCATGGCCTGTCATGGACCGTAATAGATCATCTGGAGAACTTCACAGAAACGCTAAAATTTATTTGTATTCTCTGCTTCGTTTTATTTCATGCCATATATCTTTTAAAAGTCTGCGGGTTACGACACAACAAATTTCATTTTAACAGTACCATAGGCTATACCGAGAATTTTTAAATTTTTAAAGTTGTATATATATATATATATATATATATATATATATATATATATATATGTATATATATATATATATATATATATATATATATATATATATATATATATATATATATTAATATATATATATATATATATATATGTATATATATATATATATATATATATATATATATATATATATATATGTGTGTGTGTGTGTGTATATGTGTGTTTGTGTGTGTGTGTATGTAAGCGTGTGTTATGATTCTATTTGTCTATTAATTCAGAATACGAACATGAAGCGCCATGTGAAAGTATATTACATGCATGTCTAGTAAATATTTCTATTATAATTCTCAATATTTTTGCTAAATTTGGTGAGGTGTATGACAACTAAAAATTGTTGGATAACAGTACAATTAAATTCCGACATAATTCTTTCTTTTATAATAGATTAAATTACTACGATCTGGATGTTTGTATTTTTGAAAGAAGAAGGAAACTTCTTGATAACTATTTGTATAAAATTCTTACATTATGTCATATTTTTTTTACAAAAAGTTTCTGTTTTGAAAATACAGCTCGTAGATTTATTTATTTACAACTTATTTTTCAACAAATTCTTTATACTAGTTTACATTATTTCATAATATTATATGTTTTTTTCAAAAAATAATACTGTTTTGAGATCACTGTATAGAATAAGTTTCCAAAATCTAAAAAGTTCTTTTAAATCGATTTTTGACAAGCTGTTTAAAAAAAATATTAGATTAAAAAATAAAACCAAATAAATACATACTTTTGCCCATTTTCAGTCTCTTCTAAAAATATAGCCAGTGGTTTGAAGGAATTTGGTTTTTCCTTTATCCTTGTTTCCCATGGAAATCCATTGTCTCACTTATCTTTAAAATATTTTTATGCTCTCGCTATATTTTCTGCTGTTAAAAGGCGAATTGTCGCGCCCTTACTTTTATTTGGAGAAGTCTATTTGAAGAGAACAAACAAACAAATATATTTTTTTTGGTTGCCCTGTAGATAACTATACACTATTTGAAAAAATATATAAAAATAATTGTGTACTGATCTGTAGAGTAATAATATCATAAAAAAAACAAGTGAAAATCTTGCAAATCTAATACTGGCAAATTTATTAATAAGTAGGTTTGAAACTGAGGCCAGTCAAGAATTTGAGTACTTTAATGGAGAATGGTATGTGGATGATGTGTTCGCGATTTTCGGCACAAAAAAGATCAAATGTAGAAAATTTTGTTTTTAAATTAAATAACCGATACGACTACATTAGATCTATGAAATTGAGAAAAACGAACAATTACCATTTGTGGGTATCTTAGTTGTTAAAAATAATAAATTAGAATTTAACATCTATAGGAAAGATATCGTAACCGATAGATATATTCCTAACGATTCATTGCTTTGTAAATAACATGAAATTGCCTCGTTAAACTTTTTGGTTCGTTGTTTAGTCACTTTTCCGTTGAATGAAATTAGATTCAGAAATTAAAGGAACAGATACGACTCCCTTAGACATATAAAATTTCGAAAAACGAACAATTTCCATTTGTGGATATTTTAGTTATTAAAAATAATAAATTGGAATTTAACATCTATAGGAAAGATATCGTAACCGATAGATATATTCCTAACGATTCATTGCATTGTAAATAACATAAAATTGCCTCGTTAGACTTTTTGGTTCATCGTTTAGTCACTTTTCTGTTGAATGAAGTCAGATTCAGAAATTAAAGGAACTTTATTAAATATATAGCTACAATCAGTGGTTACGACGAAAACTTACTATACACGTTAATAAACATAAGTTTAGGTTACATTTTTATAAATCCACCTTTTTTATTCTTGAGCAGAATTTGACGAAATATGTTTCAATTCCATATAATCCAAAATATACCAGAGAGCTTAGTAATGTAGGCTTCACATTAGTTGATAAGTCATCAGATAACTTAAAAAATACATTAGAAAATCCGAAGAATAAAACTCACTATGGTGATAGAAGTGGAACTTACGAAATATGTTGTAATGATTGTAACAAGAAATATGTTGGGTAAACAGGAAGATCGATTCTAAAGAGATTTAAAGAACAATTACCTTATTTAAGGTACGGCAGATCTGGAAAATCAAGTATTGCCGAACATGCTCTTGAACAGAATCATTTAAGAATAATAAAGAATACATACGATTGGAAATTATTAGGCGCATACGAAAGTATAGTAAAGCGAAATAATAAAATGTAAAAATAGTCTAAATAAAGACCAATGACCTATTCCTCACAGTTCTCTGTACGATTTACTTAACCTGAACTAATGCCCCGGGTTTAATTACTTTCACTTGAGTAATGCAAAGTTTATTATAAATAATTCAGTTTATATTATTAGACTTGGCTAATCATCGCTCCTGATAATGCTACCATGGTTAGCGGAACGCGTTTCGAATGTAAAAATAAAGTATTTGGTGCAGTGGTGATGGTGGTCGTGTAGGACAATTAAAAATGTCAGCACTTATTATGGACTTAACTACTTCATGTTTAAATATCCTAACTATACATGGTTACTTCACTAACATTAGTTCAATTTCAAAAGGTCTGATCTTGAATCAGAGTGATATGTTGAACCTAATACTGATATGAAAGATTAGCTTCATTTTTATTTCCATCACTCAACGCGTGAGGAATCAAGAGGATCACATCCATTGACCACTTTTCACCCAATTATTTATAGAATAGTATCAATTTCTTTAATGTTTTAGAGGATTAAGTATCTGACAAACTCCAGATGTTCAAACTGGTGAAAAGCTGTATTTAGGAGAAATGCTAGCAACTGCGTAGTATTCGAATACGTAGTGTACTGTAAGATTAGCTTTTTTAGAAAAACAAGGTCGATTGATATATAACGTAGTTTAGGAGATCTCATCTTGATTCTTTTACAAAAGCAACATTGTCGCTAATAATATCGAATCCCTTCAGATACATTAAATGATGCTAATTTCTAGCCTCTGTCATAATTTTCGATATTATTGGAAGCTGTAGATAATTTTTCTTTTGTTATTTTTTTTGTCTATCAGCTCAAATTAAGTTAATTTTCAGCGAGAAAGAAATATTCTTTATCCGTAAGATAAGTTTGAAAGCTCACGAAAATAGGGTTTTAGTTCGCTAGCATATTTTTATAGTATCTAGATGGTAGATGCCCAGATCCCACCAGCATCGCCCGGTGTGATACCATCGCATCGGCTTAGGCTGCGTGAAGTTGCTTAACGTTTCGTGGCTGTGCCGATGTCCCGGAATGTGGGACCAAATAGCATGATGAGGCACCTGGATACAAAAAATTCCGCAGGTAAAATAGCCCCCCGTTCGGATCTCCGGGTGCGGGCTGGTTCAGGTGCGTCGACATGCAGACATCAGAATTTTAAAATGGATTTTTGCAACATACGAGGTTTAAACTCGAACATAAATTCAGTGCACCAACACCTGCAATCAAATAAACCTCATGTACTCGCTCTCTGTGAAACCAAGGTCAGTTCATCGACCAGGACAGTTAACTATCTTTATTCTGGGTACGACTTCTATTCCCGATTTAGGAGTAACTTTGGAATCTGTCTTTTTGTCAGAAGCGACCTCTCTTGTCAACGAGAAGAGGCTCTGGAGCCCCCAAACTTTGATGTTATGTGGTTAAAAATAACGACTCAACCAACCACAAGGTTCATCTGTATCCTGTATCGACCACCAAGTGATACTAACTTTAGAGCACTTTTAGCTTCTCTTGCAGACAACCTTGATCATTTACAAATTAACTATCCAAATGCTGAAATTGCCATCCTGGGCGACTTTAATGTCCACAACATCAACTGGCTTAAATATTCAAATATTACCGATGAACAAGGTCGTGAAGCCGAATCATTTTCAATCAGTTGTGGCTTAACTCAGCTTACTGACGAACCAACACAGATCCCTGATCGAGACGGGGAGTTCGCCAGTCTTCTTGATCTGTTTTTAACTACCAATCCGGAGATTTACACTGTCAGCGTAAATCCGCCATTAGGTTCTTCCGACAATAAACTATTATCGACATCGAATATCCTACCAATCAGTGACAGAGACGCGCCTAAACCGCGCAAGATTTGGCACTACAAATCTGCTAAATGGGAGGATCTCATGGAATATTTTCGAACTTTCCCTTGGTTAGACGTTTGTTTTCGATCCGATGACCCATCTGACTGCGCCAAGGAGGTTTCCGATATTATTTTGGCCGGTATGGAGGCTTACATCCCTTTTTCAAACAAATGCCCTTCCAACGGCAAGCCTTGGTTTGACCGAAAATGCAAAGAAGATGTTGCTTCTAAACATCTTGCATATCGACATTGGCGTGAAAATCCTAACACCATAAATCGTAACACCTTTGTTCGTGCCAGGAACAGATGCAAAGAAATTATCGACGAAACAAGGAGACACGCAATCAATGGATTAAAAACAAGCTTGTCCCAACAATTCCAGGTCCTTTTGGTCAGTCGCTAAGGCAGTTAGTCAAAATTTCACCAAATACACCATACCACCACTCACACGGCCAGATAATTCTACTGCAACGACACCTGTTGAGAAAGCGAACTTGTTGGCTGAATTCTTTGCTTCATATTCTACTGTCGACTTCCAAGGAAAAACACTACCTAATATTCCCATAGTGCAGTCAAGGATGCCCGATATTGTCTTCAGGCAGCGTATCATAAAACGTATTTTGATGAAGCTAGACACCAAAAAGGCTTGTGGCGCTGACGGAATATCTGCCATAGTTCTCAAAAACTGTGCGAGGGAACTAACACCAATTTTCTGTAGACTTTCCAACCTTCTTGCTGGAAATGTGCCACAGTTCAGCCAATACCTAAAAAAGGCAAGAAGATCTTGCCAAATAACTACCGACCAATCGCACTGCTTTCAATAATATTGAAAGTTATGGAAAAGGCTATCAATCAGCATCTTCTAAAATATCTTAAAGGATTCAACATTATTAGCGATCACCAATATGGCTTTCGTAAAAATAGATCAACAGGAGATCTCCTGACTTATGTAACACATGTTTGGAACAACGCAATTGAAAACTTTGGAGAATCTCGAGCGGTTGTTTTTGACATATCCAAGGCATTCGACCGTGTTTGGCACGATGGGCTGTTGTCTAAGCTACGTTCTTATGGAATGTCTGAAAAGTTCTGTTTGTGGCTCTCATGTTTCCTCAGAGAGCGTTCTTTGCGAGTGACAGTCGACGGATTTCTTTCTAACACCTTCCCTATCAACGCCGGTATACCCCAAGGCTCCATACTGTCTCTTACTCTCTTTCTCATTTATATTAGCGATCTGCTGGAAAAGACCGAGAATCCAATCTACAGCTTTGCAGATGACAGTACACTTATCTCTTCATTCACTTTGAACGCTCGGACATCGGCTACTCAGGCGAATATCCGCAGACAGCAGGAAGTCATTCAACTTAACAAAGACCTGGAAGAAATTCTATCTTGGGGGACAGTAACTAAGTGGAATTTAATGCTACAAAAACCCAGGCGGCAGTTTTTCTAAAAAAGTTAACGTTGCTGAACCCGACATAGTTATGTCGGGGCACTCCATTCCCCTATTCCCCTAACATCGTCACTCAACTTGTTGGGCGTTAATTTGGGAGCAAATATGTACTGGCATGAACATGTTGCAGGCATAGCCAGAAGAGCTTCTCAGAAGTTGGGAATATTATTTCGAACCAGAAAGCTTTACACTTCACAACAACTATTAATTCTTTACAAAGCTCAAATTCGACCAACTATGGAATACTGCTCCTATGTTTGGGGCTCCGCTCCCAAACATACACTGCATTTGTTGGATTCTATTCAGAGAAGAGCTGTTCGTCTGATTGGAGACCCGGAACTGACAGGTGGCCTTGATTCGCTGGAACATCGAAGAACGGTTGGCGACTTGAGCCTATTCTACAAGTATTTTCATGGAAAGTGTTCGAAGGATGTGGCCCGTTTAATTCCTCCCAGAGCGGTGCATGTTAGAAGTACACGTCACGCTAATACTTCACATCCGTATGAGGTTCAGCTTGTTACTCCTCGTACAACGCTTTTCAAGCAGTCATTTATATGGAGAACATCATCCCTTTGGAATAATTTGCCCAGGACTGTGTTTCCCACCGAGTACAATTTACAGCGATTTAAGAACAACGTGAATCGCTTTCTCCGCATACGTGTCGCTCCTGTAGCGCTTTAGGGACTTCCCTGTAGCACCTGTGCTGGACCCATAAAAAAAAGTATGATAGTAGGTAGTTTATTGGCTACAGAAGCTTCTTGAATATCTAACTGTATAAAAATGTACTTTATAAAAACAATACTAGACATTTGCTACTACATATCCAAACTATTTATTTTCCTTGATTGAGACAAGTAGAACACATGGCTTCATACTTTTGCATTTTCAAATTATGCTTACGTCTGCTTACCAACCCAGAGGCAGAAATGTCACTTAGATGCAAAGTTCAATTCAGTTCCTGGTAATGTTACCCTAAGACGATTTTTTTAAATAAATTTAATATTTGAGAATATTATCGTATTATTTGTTTTTTATTTGGTTTTGCTTGAATCTCACTGAAAAATAATTGTAGAATATAAATAAAGAAGGAGAAACCATTTTGTAACTAAATTTGACCCCTCAACTATACACTACATATATATATATATATATATATATATATATATATATATATATATATATATATATATATATATATATATATACAATATACACTGGAAAATAGTGCGGATAGAGAACCTGCCTTCTCTTGCGCGAGTAGTAATGAGGAACAAGGAACATGCCACCAGTTGAAGAGCGCCAATTTTAAAAACATAACACTGAATTACATTTGCAGTTTTTCCGTGGTTGTATTAAAACTAGTATTTTTATTTTTATTTTTTCGGTATTAGAGCAATTTTGAAGAAGATATACTGATGTTGGACGATATTTAACATTTAACGCAAGAACAAGATAATACTAATGTGAAATTAGTTGCTATGTATCTATCTATATCCGGCTTTATAGCATTCTACGCCTTTCGAATCTCTGTCTCCAGTCTCTTCTATCTTCCTAACCTTCCGGTCGTAAATTTCTTTCCGAGATGGCTCTTCAGAAGCCTGTAATCCATGTTGTTTTCGGTCTTACTCTTTTTAGTTTCTCTATGGGCCTCCATTTTAAAACCAGCTTTGGAATTCGTTATTTTGTCATTCTTTCTACGGGCCCATACCAGACCAGCTGTCTTTACTGGATATCGTCACTTATTGTTATTTCTATCTTCATGGGTTCTCTTGTGCTTTTGTTTTTGATTTTTTGATTAATTGCCCAGCTTTGCAGCCGTACAATAAGATGTTCCCAAAGATTGCGTTAGATATTATGCTTTTTTTCGATTAATATTCTCTTTGATCAAATGACAAAATTAAGATTTTGTAGGTCTTTTCCTTTGCTTATTCTGTCTTCTGTTTCTTTTTCTATTCTACCAGCTCTGTCTATTCTTTTTCCTAAATGGATGTAGGCACAGGCATCAATTACTTCACTACTGTATAGCGAAGTTTTTCTTATTCTCCTCCAATAGACAAATATTTAATTTAGTGTCAGTACCCCTCTTTCAGATTACTCAAACAGCTTTTTTGTCATGTATTCTAGATCTTCCTTGTCTTGTATAATCACTACTTGATCATTCGCAAAATGAAGAGTATATATCCTTGGTTCATCGCTCAACTGTATTCTCGTTTCGCTTCATCTTTTAAAGTTTCGGTAGATTTTGAATAAGATGGGCGATAAATGAATGTTCCTGGTAATATATTTGCTAGTTTTACTCTAGGCTATGACTGATTGAACAGTTGTTTTATTGTATTGATGGCAGTATTATTTATTGGTGATAGTTCCAGAATTTGCCAGAGTTTTTTTAATTGGAACAGTATCATACACTTTTATTGGATCTACAAATAGTTAGTGAACTTCTCTGTTTGTTGCTGCTTTCTTTTTATTAAGGTGGCTAAGTTAAATATAGTACCCAAACCTAACCTCCTCGCTATAAAGCTCAACTGTTCCTACGTTTTGTGTGGACTACATTCATATCCAATTATATTTCGGACTATCTTTCCATAGATTCTGCTTAAGGTACTGATTACCGATATACATCTGTAATTTTGACATTAGAATTTGCTTCCTTTTTTATCAGTCAATGTTATCCTTTCAAATTTGTGGTATTGATTATTTATGTATATATTCAAACAGATGCACAGTGTCTCGACTAGTACAAGCTAGCGGGACAATACTATTTCTTCACTTATTTTAATTATTTATGTATATTCCGGGTATCTTAAGTTATTTTAAGAAAAAAAAAGTTGAAAAATGTGTACTGTATGTGTATTAATCGCAATATGTAGCTGCAAGACGGAAGTGGTTTACTAATGTGTCTCATTTGTTCACTATTGTCGCTAATTGTTCTTTAATTAGCTACATACGTCTACCTACTCATTATGTGTGAAAAGCACAATCATGTTGGTTTACAAAGAAATTTCTAGGAGAAAAATAAAAATCATAATGATAGTACCCACATTTATTAATTTACAAAATATTATTTCTTTTAAAATAAATTAGTACAATAACAATATATCAATTATTTACAATAACAAGGTGTATAAGTAAAAGAAATATAATATTAATTAACTTATGTACTAAGGCATGAATTATAAGCAACTACAACACACAATAAAATAAGAATAATAATTACAATAAAAAAATACTTAAACCTACTAATCACCATCAGATGAGTCGTCATCACCGCTCTCCCATTCAGTAGAATATTCAGAGAGTAAATAATCCTCCTCATTTAATTCGTGATGATGACTTACTGATGGTGTTTCGGATGGCAATGAAGGTGGGATAATCAACTGCAGAACCTCCGATGGCAAAGAAGTAAATTTTCTTCGCGGTAATTCTCTATACGAGTTGATAACAGGATCAGGCGTAATTAAAAGCATTCTCAAAAGATCTGTATTTGTGGCAATACGTGACCGCTTCCTGGTGTGCCGTTCAGGGAATCTACGACAGTCTTTATTTCTTGCCTCCTGGGCTTCTTCGGAGAGTTATCCAATGGGAAGAAGAAAATACTTTATAACTTCCGCGCTGTGTACAAGAATTTTATGCACAGTAACGGGCATGGAATACCACGAATACAGATCAAGGTATAATTTTCTAGTATCAACACAAAACTTTTCGAATTCTATATAATTTATGTCATATCCCGATGACAAAGTTCTTAAAATTACATGAAATCTACGAATAAGGTTTACGTCTAATCCTGTAATTTCGCTGCTCAATTCAGCTTTGGAAAAAAATCTACGTGCTGTGTTTCCATCGTTTGTGTTACCATACCCAGGTTTTGGTTTATCTACAATGAGACCCATACGATCTTTAAACACTTTTTGTATCTCTTGTGAGCGTTGCTTCACAATAGCTTTGTCGTTATCTCCCCTGACTTGCCACTTTTTTATTTCTAAACGATAGCTGATGTGAAGCAAACATTCAAACGTGCGGATCCATGCATGTAAAGTAGATAAACCAAATGCAAGGCGTTCTTCGTTGCTGGGATATTTCTTTGACTCCTCGTTCATAGTAGACGGGGTGGCACCGCAAATATAACACTTTTGTGTTGAACTTGTGTCTGTTAAGGCATTGCACACTTTGCCATCAGTCATTGTCAACAACAAATCGTGTTTAACAGAGATTTGAGATCCAGCAACGTTACATAATGTTGGAAGAAGCTGATTTACTTCATCTAAAATTTTAGAAGTTTCTTCTTTCGTAAACTCTTTTGTCTCCTTGGCAAAAATAAACTTAATAGGACGGCAATATAAAGTAGAGGAAGGTCTTGAATTTTGCCAGATCACAGTTTCGCCATCAAGCAGTCTCAAAGGGATAAATGAGTATACGAACAAAAATTCGTCTGTAGCGTTAGTGTTCTCAAATTTCTGCTTATACGTGCTATGCCCCGAACTCCCATCACAGCCCCATTTGCTTACCAACGTATAATATGAACGAGGTAACACACTTCTAATGACTTCCGTCTGAGCTTTAACTAATCGTTCAGCCGTTTTATCCAAAATCGCGTGAAGTTTAATTTCAGCTCGAGATTCAGTCACAGAAATATATTCGTCAGAAGGACAACAAGAAGCTTTGGACTTACCTAAACTATAAAACGATGGATACACTTGATGTCCCGCTTTCATTGACCATTTTCTTGTTTGTTTATATGAGTGAGAAGTCTGTTTCGAGTCCACATAATAAGCTAAAGCTTCGTCTGGTGTTAACTGCCGACTTTGTTCAGAACACTTATTCTTTTCTCTAGTTTCACTGACCGCGACGTTATGGATCTGTTTAGCAACACTTCGATGTCCTTCTTTTCGAGTAGCTAACTCAGCTGCTGTAATAAGCTCACTTGCACTTCGCGATTCCAAAAGATCTTCTACTCTCCGTCTCTTCGTTTTCGTTGATGAGTCTTCAAATGATATTCTGGGTCGCCCTACGAAAAGAGCCGCTGATGATGTTGAAGTGCACGGCTGGTTAACACTCATCTTTATTTCGATTCTGGATCCCTCTAACCAATCTTTATGTTTGATTAGAAATATTTCTTTGTTACACTTTAAAGAAGTCCACTTTTGATTGAATTTTGCTGAAAGGCTTGATATTTTCATTTTGAGTCGTTTTAGAGAATCGTCAGAAACATCAGACATATTGAATTTTTCACTTATATAATAAAAAATGCCACTGTTTCGTTAAGTTTTGTCATGTTTTAGCCATTCTTCAAAAAACTCCATTTTCGTCATAGTCACGACTCGTTCTGAAAAAAATAAAATAATTTTATTTTCGGGCCTTTTCGGGGTCTATAATATATATGAATCTGTGCCTGAATGTTGTAGGTATTACATATAGAAAAACCTAGGTGGATATATGTGGATAAAAAAAGTTGCTACTTTTAAAGTTTACAATTAATGTAAAATTTGCTGGATTTATCTATACATTTACAAATTGATTTTACATCAAAAGTATATATATTTTTTATAAAAAATATAAGTCATAATAGAGTACATACCTTCAGCAGAATATTCCATCACAAAAAACTCGTTTCACTTTGCTTCCAATTTTAAAACATGTTATCACAAGTGTGCATAAAATGCAACTGATTTGCAAATGAAAGTAACCTCTCTTATAAGGGTTACTTTGACCCCCTGATAAGATACCTTTATGAGGTGATAAACAAATTAATTCTTGGAATTCGTTAAATGGGGGGGGGGGGGGGGGGGGGGGGGGGGGTTACAGGTCGTTATCAGTGGTTCCTGGAAATTACGTCATGAATATTGTCCCGCTAGCATGTTCTTGCCGAATCACTGTGAGATGTCTTAACATTTCTATTAGTTTTGAAGAATACCTCCGGTCCGACAACAATTTCGCTTTTCATTGATCTAACTGCTTTCTACGAATAAACTCTATCTAATGTTATTTCTATTCGTTGACCGTATGTTTGATATTTAGTAGGTGATTGTGTCAAGCATTGATTACTATACCTATGCGGAAAGTTCTTGGGTATAATATCGCTGCCACATATTCAGTTTTATTCGATTTATATTTATTTTATTTATGTGTTCTGATCGTAGTGTTGTGCAATTAGTTGCTCAATATATTAATTCTAAATCTGGAACTAACAAAGTCGTTGAAAGTGCTCTTCATTTATAATATACTATGTATCTTACCAAAATTAGGATGCCCGCTCGTCCATGTCCTCTCCAGTCTCTGATATACACCTAACTGATTTAGTGCTAGTCACTAGAAGTTAATTAGTGGGTGTAATTCTTTATTTGAACTCTCGTGTAACTAGGGGGGTAATTTATAATATAGGAGTAATTTTTTCCATGTATTAATCAATTATCAAGCAACATTACAGATAAGATCAATTTTTCAGGAAACGGATTTTTATGATTTCCACTTTTAAGCCCGATGAAGTGGATCCATCATATTTAAATCACTAGATCGATATGTACTGTTTCGTTCTGTCACTATTAAGTTTTATAACATTTCTGCTGGAAAATATTTTTCAAATTTTTTCATTTGATTTATTTTTTAAATACTCGTAAATGCCATTAAGGTCAGGAATATTATCGTTCAGAAATTGTAATTTATAATTATTAACATTATTTAATATCTCTGATAATCATCATTTATCGAAGCATTCATGCACTTATTATAATAAATGTAGGACTAAACGGAAGTTTATCAGCAAAGTTTAAAATTTTAATGGAGAAGCTGATCCGGTTTATCGGAAATTCTATTATTTTGCGGATTTAGGAAAATTACCATTAAAATTTAGTCACGAATTACGTTTAAATAAAGATTTGATTAGATCCATAATTATTGTAATTTAAACGTTTTCAATTGTGTTATTGTATTGGTTGTGATGTTTAGTAGACGTAGGCAATTTTGTAGGCATGGCATAAAAAGCACAAATGAAATATAAATTAATTTAAGTTGGTAGGGTCCATTTAGGCACCATAGTGGTATTTTGGGTACCGTGTATCAAAACAATTGTCATAAGACACAAAATATAGTAAAAATTTAGAACTACTATAAGTGCTTATTTCAATTATTATGAATTTCCATCAAGTAACGGCTACTTCGAACATAAAACAAATAGTTTGGTGTAACACAAAAATATCAGTTGAACAAAATTGCGGATGATCTCAGTAAATGCGGTTTCAAGAGGGCCGAGAAGTTGATAAACCGATAAAACAAATAATAATTATTTTAAAATCAATATTAACTAACAAAATTAAACAAAGTCTATATTTCAGCAGTTATTTACTGTTCTATCTTTGAAACCAACTAAGGACGCGTTTCCTGGTATCACGACTCATCGCGTCAACTTACATACGAGTATATGAAAATCAAAATTGAATAAAATATAAACTTCAATAAATATTTAATGCTCTCTTATCTATCGAACTGTCTTGTGATGCATACCATAGTATTACGAACTAGAATCGACAAAATACAAAATATTTATCACCATTCTAGCGTAATATTACAGTAAGATACAAGAATTAGTATCTCCGACTGATGGTATTCCAATGTTGCAAAATATCTGCAGGCTACTAAAGACCATGCAAGCCACATACTAGCAGAGTAATTCTTGGCAAGGAAAAAATCACACCGTACCGGAAACAGTCACCGCAAAACAGCTTGGTCTTAAGGTGACTGTTATCGGCATTCAGCGTAAATCAAAATCATCCAACGTAAATCAAAATCAATATTAACTGCCAAAATTGAAGAAAGTCTTTATTTTTGCAATTATTTACTATTTTCCCATTTACTAAAACATTTCCGGACCCGTTTCATTATATGACGACTGATCGTCTGAACAGATACTACAATTAGTATCTCTGGCTGATGAGAGTTCTATATTAAAAGTATATCTGCTGTCTGTCGGGAACTGTTCAAGCTACGAATCGGCAAAATACGTTCTAACAACGAAAAAGGCACAGTGTGCCACAAATCACTTAGTATAGTTATAAAAAAGTTTGGAAAGCTTCGTATTTGATAATTAAAATTAAAGTTGTAATGATACTTTTATCACAAATGTAAAAAATTGGAGATTGCCGCAAGCTTGTTACTATTACAATATTTTACAAGATTAAAGATTTATTTTGGAAAAGAAGCAGAAATTTTATCTTTCTATTATTATATATAACTGTTGTGTACGACAAAAAAATATATAAAATATTTTGTTACTCTAGATATATTCACACAATATACTCACTTCCACTAATATCCCATAGAATTTGAGCCTGGACCTTCATGAGTCTCTACATAATATTCTTTAAAATATATTTCTGTCATAATTTCATATACATTGTTTACAAATATTCCATATCTAACGAACAATTTAAGTAAAAGGAGTTTATTAATGCTCAAAATGAAGATACAGTTATTACTGTAATATAAAATGAAACATTTCTGTGCCTCCGTTTGGGGCTGTCCAAAATTCCACATCACACACGTTAACCAAGCTATATAAATTCATAAACAGATAACGTTGTAGAAACATGCTCTCTACTGCTTTCATAACACAGAAATTAATTCAAATACCAAAATAATGTATGGCAAGTATATTCCAAACTTTCAACATTTCAAAACTTTTATTAGTTTCAAATTGTTTTATCATCGACTTTTATGAGAATGTCATGATAGCATAATTGATTACCTGAAAAGCGTTATATAGCTCCGTCGTCAGAGGTAAATTTTGACGAAAAGCTCTCATTAAATGTTAAAAGGCTGCATTTTGCATACAGATAATTTTTTGGAAGTAGAATGCGATAAAGTTTGATGTACGCTAAACCCACAAAATCCAAAATAAAATCAAATATTCGGTTTCTCGGTAAAAATAAAAAACCGGTCAAGTGCAAGTTGAACTTGCGCAATTAGTGTTCCATACGTAGATTGCTTTTAAAATAAAAAATTTTGTTACGGAGGTATAAAATGATTAGTGACTTCACAAAACACACCCTAAATGAGTTTTCAACAAAGTTTGTTGTCAATCTTTACTGCAAATTGATGACCTTGAAATTTCTGTTTTTTTTTTATATACCAGATAAATTATTAAAGGTAATGCACTCGTGATAATTTTCGTTCAATCTACACCCCGTGGAGAATATTCCAGAATTTTTTCAAAAATTTTTTGATAAGTACTTTTCGAGATAAGGCGGGTGGACAGCGATTTTTTTCGCGATTTTTTAAAAATAATACAAAGAAAAGTGCGCGCAAGTATTACATTATATATAAATATTTTTTACTCGTGTTTTCACAATCTTTCATTTGACACTACGCTCAATGACCTAGTAAAAATTTTTTTTTTCACTTCCGATTTCACCCCCAAAAACTAACCCCTTAAGTCAAAATTTACCTCTCAAAATTAAATGGCTCTGATGAGTCCATCAATTCCTATATTATTACCAAATTTCAACTTTCTATGACAAATAGTTTCGGAGAAAATCGGGTGTGACAGACAGACAGACAGATAGACAGACAGACAGACACAGAAGTGATCTTATAAGTGTTCCGTACGGAACACTAAAAAGAGATCGAAAAACTAATAGATCACTTGAAGGAACAAGAAATTCTTTAGAAAAATAGCATATAGATTTTTTTTTTAGTTTTACTGTAATTTAAAAAAAAATATTTACAATAAAATGGCTGGTTTAACCCCTACAGTTGTAGTTTGAAACTTCCTGCTTCCAACCTCATTAGATTAACGTTTCTATATACTGCTAAATATTTTGAAATTGGCTATTAAGGAGTTTCTCGGGGTGCTGATTAAGAATCCGATGAAAGATTTGAAAAATTCAAATGTGGATCCAATATGACGGCCAGAGAGTACGTAATTCATTTAATTTCTTCGAGTAATTTAGAATTTTTGTGTTTTTAATAACTGTTTTCTTTATACCTGGATATTTAAATGAAATATAAATACTTTATACTTAAAGCTTAGACTTTTATCTTTCAAAGTTTTTTTAAGTTTTTAATAATTTTCTAACATCGAGTATACTTTTAACTGTAACTAAACTAAAAAACATTGTCCGATTTTTTGACCGTTTCGAATTGCTTTGAACGTAAAATTGCCGGTAGCGAACTACAGTATTCACATTTTAAAACTCAATTTTTAAATAACACAGTTAATGTGGGTATTCTTACTTATTCTTATATTGAAACTTATTGTATAATAATATATGCACGAGAATTTTTTCAATGCTATATTTTATCAAATATTTGTAACTTACTGTATGGTCGTTAAAATCAAGTAAACAAAACTTTCGTTTTTTCTTTTTTAAGTTTTAAAAATTATAAAGCGACAAAAATAATAACTGTTAGTACCATAGAGAATCTGAAAGACTCCTGTTCAAAAAAAACTGTCTTTTAATTTTCTTTTTATACTCTGAAAACAAGTAATATCGATTAACCCTCGAGCGGTGCTCGTAGACTTTCAAATTATTCTGTTTGCTACGCGCTACACTTTTTGGATTACCTAACCGAATTTTTAATAAATTCTCACGCCAATAAAAAAACCTGAAAAAAAAAATCTATATACCACCTTTTTTAGAATTGTCCGCTCTTTCACGTGGTGCTATTATTTTTTCCATATCTTTTTTATTTTTCGAGATAACGAAAAAAAAAAACTAATTTTTGATTTTATTTTGGATTTTGTGGGCTTAGCGTACATCAAACTTTAGCAAACTTTTTTTTTATCGCATACTACGTCCCTACGTCCAAAAACTACCTGTGTGCAGCCTGCTAATATATAATGAGAGTTCAAAACCCCTGGCGACTGAGCTATATAGTCGCGTTAACAGCTTTCGATTCAGATTTATTTTAAATCAACTTGTAACCTGTTGAACATCTTTTGGGTACATTTTAACAATGTTGTTGATTTAGTACTAGGCAGCGAATTTCAATAGAGGAAAAACAGACATCACTGATAAACATGCTATTAGATACGTTTCTTTGTCTTTTCGAAAGCACATTAAGGCTATGAATGAAATAATTTTAAAGAATCGGCGAATTAGGCTGAAATGTTTAGCAGAGACTATAAATATTTGACACGAACGTGTTTACCACATTGTTCAATGTGATTTGGGTTTGAGAAAGTTCTCAGCTAAATACATCCTTATATCTCCGATTTATAACGTCACTCTGAGCCTTCCGGTTCCTCGCTTCCATTCTCGCCGATCATCCCAGTTACCTGGTCGTAGATTTCGTTCGGACATTGCTTTTGTTATGCCTATAGACCAGGTTATTTTCGGCCTTCCCTTTTTCTTTCTTTCTGTAGGTGTCCACTGTAGGATTTGTTTTGGGATTCTATGGTGTTGCATCCTTTGGACATGGCCGTATCACTTTAATTGTCTCTCCTGTACGTCCTCTATCAGTGTTCTTTCCATTTTCATTCTTGACCGGACCCTTTCATTTGATATCCTATCGAGCTTGGAAATTCTCGCCGATCTTCGCCAAAAATCCATTTCCAGAGTTTTGTTTAGTTGCCATGTTTCGCACCCATATAGAATTATACTTTTGAAGACGACGTTGTAAATCTGTGGCTTTCTTTGCCTACTGACATTTTTTGACCACAGAATGGAATTTATGGCACCGATCAGTCCTTTCCCCTTTGCTATCCTCTCTCCCACTTCATTTTCTGTTCTTCCAGTGCTGTCTATTCTAGTTCCCAGGTAAGTACATTGGTCGCATGCTTCAATTTCGATGTTATTGTCCAGTTTCAGGTTCCGCCTAGATAGGATAGAATGATAACACTGAATGAAACATGGGTACGTCATTAAAATTTAGAGGCAAAGAAACAGTCAAGGGAGTGAAAATACTGACACTTGCCTCACCCTAAAAAGTTTCGTTTACAGAAATTAGCAGGAAAAGTTCTTGCTTCCTTCCTTTGCCATAAGGATGGGATACTTCTTACAAATGAAACACGTTCAAATAGTGACTGGAGATTATCATTGTTCATTATGAACTAAACATTGCCAAAAATTTTTGAAAAATCGCCGAGGAAATATATCTAAAGAAAAGCTGCTTTTGCAAAACAATGCGCCTTCTTACAAATTGCTGTTAGTGGTAGAAAAATTAACGAATTTGGGTTTAAACGGATTGATCATCTCACATATTCCCGTGGATTAGCTTCTTTTGACCAGTACCTGTTTCCTAAACTGAAAAAAAAAAATTCGAATTACTTTTAAATGAAGAAGTAATAAATGTTGTGCAGAACCAAGACAAAAAATTTTATTGGGAAGGAGATTTCGTTGAAAAAGCAATTTGCTTATTCTTATTATAATTAATATTACTCAGTATATATCACCACTACACCAAACACTTTATTTTTGCACTCGACGCGCGTTTCGCTAACCATGTTAGCTTCATCAGGAGCGATGATTGACTAAAGCTAAACTATAAATCTACCCTATTTATACTTAGCCTAATCCTTGAATTACTCGAGCGGAACTAATGACATAGGCAAGGCCCTCAGTTCCGGTCAAGTAACCAGTAGAGGAGACTATAAGGAATAGGCCCTCTGTCTTTATTTAAACTACTTTTACATTTTATGATTTCCATACTTTCGTATGCGTTCAACAATCTCCTATCAGACACATTTTTTATTAACCTTAGATTATCTAATGTTACAGTATGATCAGCTTCAAGGGCATGTTCGGCAATGCTAGACTTTTCTGTTCTATTGTATCTTAAGTGTGCTAAATGTTCTTTAAATCGTGTTTTAATTGACCTTTTAGTTTGCCCAACATACTTTTTGTCACAATCATTACAACTAATTTCATAAATTCCACTTTTCTCATAATTAGGAATCTTATCTTTGGGATTTCCTAAGATATTCCTCAGATTGTCTGATGACTTATAGACTAAGGTGAGGCCTACCTTATTAAATACCTTATTGAGTCCCTTGCTATATTTCGGATTATATGGTATGGAGACATATTTGGTGTTATTTTTTTCGCGTGTAAAAAAGGTGGAATTCTGAATATTAAACCTAAATTTATGTCTATTTATTAGCTTATTTACTAAGTCATCGTCGTAACCATTAACTCTAGTTATATTTCTAATACAATTCCTTTCTTTATTGAAGTTTACTCTGTTCAGAGGGAAAGTGACCAAACGATGAACGAAAAAGTGTAATGAGGCTAATTTATGTTGTTTGCAATGAAATGAATCATTAGGAATATATCTATCTGTTACTGTGTCCTTCCTATAGACATCAAATTCTAATCTATTATTATTTTTAATAATTAAAATATCTAGAAAAGGCAATTGTCCTTTGTTCTCAACTTCGTAAGTGAATTTAATGGAATCATACCGGTTATTTAATTTAGAAACAAAATCATTAATATTTGCTCTCTTTGTATCAAAAATCGCGAAAATATCATCCACATACCTATACCATATCCTTGGGAAATATTCGAATTCTTGACTGGCTTAAGTTAATTTACATTTTTGCAATTACGATAATGTAAGAGAACAAAAATACCACTAAGTTTGATCGGTATTAGACATTTTTTTTTGTTTTTGTCTTTTTAGCAAGACCTTTCAATGATCTGAAGAGAAATTAAAACCGGTTTGCGTCTATCTTTATAAGAATATACATATTAATATAAACCTTCGGGAAATACGGGTCTCATTTCTTTTAGAATGCAAATTAGACAAGTTATACAATACAATACAAGAACAACACAAGATTGTGCTCTCTATTGAAGTAAATATCAGCAAACTGCCAAGACGCTTGTTTGCATTTATTAACGCTTCGGAACACTTTTGTTTACATTCATTTTATATTCGTTGATATTATGATAGTATCCTAAGGGTTAACGACGGATTTGTTTTCTATTAAAAGAATGATTTGATAAGGGATGTACAGGATTGGACTCGACGTTTAACTGACTCGTTAGGTTAATCTAATGTGTGATTTTTTTTCTTCGTCTTCTTTTGTAGACAGTCCAATATTTTTAGGACCTAGTTATGTTTCTTTTTTCTATTAGTGTCCTCTTTTTTGTGATTAATCATTCTTTTATCTCTATGTTTGTTTTATTGTGTCTTTCGGTTTAACACCCAGTCATTTACATTATCCAGTTTGCATGTTTATCTAACGTTGTATTTTTCACTCTCTATCTATACTTTTCCTCGGGATTCTGTGTCCTATATCTATTTCTATTGTTTTAAGTATTCATTTTGTTTTTGATATTTCTGGACGGGATTTCGGTATGTACGTCAGTACACGGCTAATTTTGTTCTTGTAAACTCGAAATTTCGGTTTACTTCTTAGGTGTTAGTGCCGCAATATTACTTCGTTTACGGGCGTCGTTCCGAAAGTTATCGACCTAGCAAAGAAAACGCAAAATTAAAGAGTTTTTCTTAATTCTTTTACCTTGCTAATCAATACATTTATTCCAACAACTTTCTCACATCTTTATACGCTCATTATAATAAGATTTATATAACTCTGCAAAATAAACATTCGTCTCAGCTTTAAGTACATTATTTGAAGGGAATGCTCGTCCAGCCAGCCATTTTTTCAGGTTTGAAAAGAAGAAGTAATCACCGGGAGCCAAATCTGGTGAATACGGTGGATGAATCTGCGACATGTATGAAGGTGCATTACCGTGAAGAAAACGCACTTTCTTTTTTGATGAAAGGTAGATATTTCGCTTGAATAGTACCCTTTAATTGATCCAGTAGTGAAACATAACATTACCCGGTTAGTTCCACCTTTCCCTAGGTAGTCTACGAGCACAACATCATGAGAATCCCAAAAAACCTTAGCCATGACTTTTCCTGCAGATGAAACCGTTTTCGCTCTCCTGGGTCTACTTTCACCTGCTTCCACCCACTATTTTGCATGTTCCTTCATCTTTGGCGTATAATGATAATTCCATGTTTTATATACTGTTATGAAAAGTCGATGAAATTTACTGGAATTATGTTTAAACAAGTCTAAATACTCTTGGCAATTACTCAATTGAAAGTGTTTCTGGTCTATTGTTACCATACTCGGCACCCATCCAGCGAAGAGCTTTCTCATACTCAAAACATCGCCTAAAATATGATGGATACAGTCTAACCAGATATTTATAATGTTGGCATGCTTGTGGACCTTTAGTCGGCAATCGTTTAGTATGCTATTGTGAATTTTTGTCACAATTTCATTGGTCGTAGAGATTTTCGAGTGTTCTGAACGTTTATCATCTTGAATCAATATACGACTAAATTTAAATATTAACAGCCCACTTTTTAATTGTCAAAAATGAAGGCGAAGAATTATTTAATATTACAGTTAACCCTTTTTGAATCTCCGTAGGTACTAAACTAAAATAAAGTATTTCATAACTAAACTAAAATAAAGTATTTCATAACGGCTCGCACTTAAATTTTATCAATTTTTTAGAAAATGTTAAAACTTGTTTGTCTACGCAATAGCAAAATTGAAAGAAACATTATCGAGTCGTTATTTAAAAGCTTTTGTGGAAAGTTGAACATTTGAGCTTTAAATCCAGAGCAAGGTGATTTTTTTAAAACTTTCAGTACTTTGCCTGAAATATACACACACACACACACACACACACATATATATATATATATATATATATATATATATATATATATATATAAAGCCATGAACAATGCAAGAATCGACTTTAGGTATAAAAAGCTTCTTAAAAATATATACGCAACAATAACAGTTAACATTGCAGAGGACATTAAAACAAACAAAATTGCAATCAATAAAAGAGTGAGACAGGGAGATACCATTTCCCCAAAGCTATTTACCCTTGCATTGGAGGATGTTTTTAAAAAACTGAATTAGGATAAAAAGTGCATCAAGATAGATGGTAGGTACCTAAGCCATCTGCGCTTTGCGGACGACATTGTACTTATTAGCCAAAACAGAACGGAACTATAGACTATGTTAAAAGAGCTTCAAGAAGAATCCGTAAAAATCGGACTAACAATAAACATAAATAAAACTAAAATCATGACAAAGGATGAAGTAGATGCACATATAGGAGAAAAAGTTATTGAAAATGTCGAGGAATATATATACCTAGGTCACAGTATCAAATTAGGCAAAGAAGTAGTAAGTAGACGTGTTCGGTTAACATGGGCAGCAATAGGTAAACTGACATATATTTTTAGAAATTAGAAAATTCCGATAAATTTAAGAAGAAATGTGTTTAACACCTGCATATTACCAGAAATGACATATGGGATGGAAATCATGGCGCTCACCATGAGATCAGCCAACAAACTCAGGACAACACAAAGGGCTATTGGCCGAATGATGTTAGGAATAAGTCTCAGAGATCATATCTCAAATGATAATATTAGGAATAGAACAAAAGTTGAAGATGATGTTAATCCATTTCTATCCCCCGTTAAATATCAGACACTCTTTTCAATACATTTTGCCTTCGGTTTTTCAAGCTCCTTTTTTTTTTAATCACACACGTTAGTCTGAGTACAAACTGAAGTTTCACGGCGCCAATAACTAACTCCGATAGCTAAAAATAAAGTACTTCTATTTTGTCACGGATATTTTGCCAATAATAAAATCTTACACCTAATTTAAAATATAATTGACAAGTTAAGGGTATTCTTGTTGTGACTAAACGATCACATAGTCGACATACTTTATTTAGGCTTTTGAGCCTCACTATATCTTTTACAAATTATCCATTAAAAAGTACAATAAAAAAATTTTTTCTGAAAGAAGCTAAACCATTTAAAGCCTCTAAAGCAATTCTGCATCGCGTCTTCATCTACTTTCATGAGCCTGTCATGGAGTGTAATAGATCATCCGGAGAACTTCACAGAAATGTTGAATTTTATTTGTATTTTCCCTTTTCTGTTTTATACTATAATTCTCTTAAGAATCTGAAAGCGACAAATTTCTTTTAGCGTTTTCTTGGCTTCCACTTCGTTTAAATTTCAATTCGGAAAATGTAAAATTATTTTATTTATTCAAGTGTATATTGTCTAGGGCTGAAATGGAAATTTGATTAGGCTTTTCTTTAGTTTAAAATATATAATTGCACGCTTTTTTTGAAAAATTAAGCGAATTTAAATGGAATCGGTATGAATTGTGTAATAACCGAAATCACACACACGCACACACACATTTATACATATATATATACATATATATATATATATATATATATATATATATATATATATATATATATATATATATATATATATATATATATATATATATATATATATATATATATATATATATATATATATATATGTATATAAAAATGACAGACAGAAAAGGTGCGACATATGGAATTTTTCTTTATTATTAAATTTAGAAGAAAAGTCAGTTATCAGATGGATTCTGCATCACTTGAAACCCAAAAAATGATTTCGCAGTTCCGACTGCAACTTGCTTGGCGGGATGTTTGAAATTTCCAAACTTTGAAGTCTAAAAATCACTCTTCTTGCTAAAATATCGCAAACATTTGTTAGAAAAAAAAAATTATTTTATGACAGTATGCAAAGTTTTAGATAGATTGGAACAAAATCGTATTTTGTTTGTGACGAATATAAATATGATCACACCGAAATTTTTATTTTTTGAATTTAAAATGTGTTTGTTAGTTTGGTACAAGAACTCAAACTTTTATTTTCTCTTTTCAAGTTAGGTTTTACTTGTTTTATAATCAATAATTAAATAATTCTGATTTTCCTAAAACATCAACTGTCGTACAAACTATTATAGAATATTTTTACCCTATTACTTGTAGTTTAAGGTTTTTGTTTTTTAAAGGACACTCCAGCATCATAATTTATTGCAAAATATAAAAGGAAACAAGTACATTAATATTTATTAAGGAACGATAATTTATCTCAATACTTTGAACGTTGTTGAGATTTTCCTTACAATATAAATTTGTATTGACCTATATTGACATGCTATGTATACAATTACATAAAATATACAATCAATTCATTTAGGTAATTTTTTCAAAACATTTAAAATCTCTTTGGGTCTATTTTTTCTAACAGGATGGTCCATTCACAGTATGTTGTAAATGCAAGAAAGTCGAAGAAGAAATTATATATATATATATATATATATATATATATATATATATATATATATATATATATATATATATATATATATATATATATATATATAATTGGCTATATATATATATATATATATATATATATATATATATATATATATATATATATATATATATATATATTGTATATATATATATATATATATATATATATATATATATATATATATATATGTATATGCGCAGTATAGCGCAGTTAGATGGGTCGTCGGATCGAAAACAAACGTCTAATCAAGGAAAAGTTCTAAAATATTCCGTGAGTTCTTCCCATTTAGCAGATTCGTAATGCCAAATCTTGCGCGGTCTAGGCGCCTCTCTGTCACTGACTGGTCTCTGTCTGTCTCTGGTGATCTTTCTATGAAGTACCTATCATTTAAAATATCAACCTGTAGTATTTAGATTAAGTTATTTTTTAATGGAAAAGCCAAATTATTGTAGAACTACCTGATTGCAAAATAAAGAGCGAGCGTTATATATATATATATATATATATATATATATATATATATATATATATATATATATATATATATATATATATATACACATATAACTGACACCTCCTTGTAGCAAAATAAATTGCAGGGTTACAGGGAAAGTCGTCCTAGATAATTAAGGACGTTATAGTTTAGGTCGTTTCTGACCGATTTGATTCTATGACGTGATGTCCTAAACTTAACCGTTTTCGAGATATTGAAGTTTAAAGATTTTCTAAAAAAGCATGTTTTTTTTGCTTTTATATCGATTTTTTTTTATTAGAGGTTCTCGATTGCGATTTTTTGGTTATTTTTAGTTAGTCTGTATGTCAAGTATCAAAAATCATCAAAAAAAATTTGAACTAGTTACTAACAGTTTCAAATGGCGGCTTGTTAATGTTTCTAAATTACGAATTTTTACCAAGTGTTTCCTACTTTAAATCAATAATGAGGAAAAAAAAAAAAAATGTATGGAAGTTATTCTGCAAATTATTTTTAAAACTTTTACGTCTTTTTAGCTATTAAAAAAAGTATAATACTAGGAGTTTAATAGGAAAACAGAATGACACCTAAAGCGGGCTCGGATAGCAAAAGGTAAATTTTTAGTTCTAGGTGAAAATAGGAAAAATACACAAATGAAACAAAAAACCTTGCAATTTAATATTTTTTATTAATTATAATTCATGTTCTACATGGTCGCCCCTATTTCTAACACAAATTCTCATTCTTTTCCTTAAATTACTTTTCACAACGCTGGTTGTGAGGTGCCGCCTCATTTCGTCAGCCGCATCAATTATTTTTTGTCTTAGGACATCCACGTTTTCGATAGGAGTCACCTGGTCGTATACGAGACTTTTCATGTGACCCCACACATAAAAATCCATCGGTGTTAGGTCTGGGCTTCTCGCCGGCCAAGGTATGGGTCCGCCTCTTCCAATCCATTTGTTGGGATAATTGTCATTGAGCCATGCACGGACACTTCCTCTGTAGTGAGCTGGGCAGCCATCGTGTTGAAAGTACATGTTTTGTCTCAAACCAATAGGTAGGTCTTCCATCAAATTAGGTAAGACCTACCTATTGGTTTGAGACAAAACATGTACTTTCAACACGATGGCTGCCCAGCTCACTACAGAGGAAGTGTTCGTGCATGGCTCAATGACAATTATCCCAACAAATGCATTGGAAGAGGCGGACCCATACCCTGGCCGGCGAGAAGCCCAGACCTAACACCGATGGATTTTTATGTATGGGGTCACATGAAAAGTCTCGTATACGACCAGATGACTCCTATCGAAAACGTGGATGTCCTAAGACAAAAAATAATTGATGCGGCTGACGAAATGAGGCGGCACCTCACAACCAGCGTTGTGAAAAGTAATTTAAGAAAAAGAATGAGAATTTGTGTTAGAAATAGGGGCAACCATATAGAACATGAATTATAATTAATAAAAAATATTAAATTGCAAGGTTTTTTTTGTTTTATTTGTGTATTTTTTCGTATTTTCACCTAGAACTAAAAATTTACCTTTTGCTACCCGAGCCCGCTTTAGGTGTCATTCTGTGTACAGTTTTCCTATTAAACTCCTAGTATTATACCTTTTTTGATAGCTAAAAAGACGTAAAAGTTTTTAAAATAATTTGCAGAATAACTTCCATACATTTTTTTTTCTCTTTATTGGTTTAAAGTAGGAAACACTTGGTAAAAATTCGTAATTTAGAAACATTAACAAGCCGCCATTTGAAACTGTTAGTAACTAGTTCAAATTTTTTTGATGATTTTTTATACTTGACATACAGATTAATTAAAAATAACCAAAAAATCGCACTCGAGAACCTCTAATAAAAAAAAATCGATATAAAAAGCAAAAAAACATGTTTTTTTTTAGAAAATCTTTAAACTTCAATATCTCGAAAACGATTAAGTTTAGGACATTATGTCATAGAGTGAAATCGGTCAGAAACGACCTAAACTATAACGTCCTTAATTATCTAGGACGACTTTCCCTGTAACCCTATATATATATATATATATATATATATATATATATATATATATATATATATATATATATATATATATACATATATATATATACACATATATATATATATAATATATATATATATATATATATATATATATATATATATATATATATATATATAAAAAACTAAATTATTATCTATACTTAAACTAATTATGTTTTTTATGGATCTAGCACACGTGGTGCAGAGAAGTCCCTAAAGCACTCCAGGAGCGGCATGTGTGCGGAAAAAGCGATTCACTTTGTTCTTGAATTGCTGTAAATTGTACTATAATTAATCGCTGTAATTTTACTGTAATTAATAAAACAAATTTATTTTAATAATATTTTTCCTTAGTTTTTTTTCATGCAAGTAATTTAATTAAACATATTAGTATCTGTTTTCTTCATACCATTTTCCCAAACGTTCCACTCAACAGAACTTCTAAAGTTCTTAAACACGATTTAAATAAGTCACGTATCTCTTAAGAGCGAAAAGCCAAATCCACTTTGTCGGCTTCTACTTAAAGCTTAATTTGACCCTTCTGGTCCTGCAACATACTCTTAACACCGTTAAGTTCCTTTAAGAGCACTTCACTTGACATAATTTCTAACAAGAAACAAAAGTTTTGAGAACAGGAGATTTCTACAAGGGGTATTTTTTGACGTACATGTCTTAATGAACGTTATAAATACACTTCGGCCATTTCGGAGACATGACATTAATGACGGGAGCAAATTTTGGATGTAATTCGAGTTCAAATTCCATATATTACATTTATGCCAATTACAACAGTTTAATTCTTATACCAAACCAGAAATTTAATATATATATAAAATCATAAAACTACCACCACGAACGTGATGTGCTTTGGCCAGTATATGCTGAATGCCTTGGAAAGACGTTCTTGGGTTGACACAATCTACACTGATTTTTCTAAGGCGTTTGATAATGTGACTATTAGACTTTTGTGTGCTAAGCTTAATGCTTTCGGTTTTTAAAGTAGCTTCATGCAGTAGATGGAGATCTATGTTACTGGCTGACTCCAGACGGATTATGCGAAAGTTATTTTATTATACATCCATTTTAATAGCATGAAAAAACTAAATAGTCACCTCCTGTTTTGTAGTTTAAACTGCTTTGGATACCGTAGCGTTATTGCTACACATATTTATTAATTTTAATAGCTGTGCTATGCTCCATTGGGATTTTGGAATTTTTGGAATAATTGCACTATCCAACGATTAACAGCACTACACCGAACACTATATTTTTGTACTCGACGAGCATTTTGCTAACCATATTAACATCGTTAGCGTGTTTTGCTACCCATCAGTCGTTGCTCCTCATGACGCTAACATTGCTGGCAAACACGGGTCGAGTGTAAAAGTAAAGTTCTTTGATATAGTGGTGATAATTTTGTAGTAGTCAAACTTGGTTATAACTAACTTATTAAACTATAAATTTAGAAACTTAGTTGCTACTGATTACTATATCATTATTAACTTTCCTCTCTATTATATAAAACTATGCATTTCATTAGGTTAGACCTTTAACGAGATTGTGAAATATGGTAAATCAAGAAATACCTTAAATTTAGGAATTTGGATAATATTATATGATCGACTCGTAGATGTGCGTGGCTTGCAGTATGACAGTGGAACACAATACCTTTTCAACTTGCGAGTTCGGGTCCCTTTTCTTACATTGCTTTGCTTACTTTGTTTAGTTGTATATTGCATATACTTAAACTAATTAATTACTTGCTTAGGAACCTTTCAAAAAAGACAGTTCCTTTTTGTAATTCTTCCAAACTGACTAACTATCTAAACTTTTTTTTATCTATAATTATAGCATCCAAAAATAGGTCATTGTTGTTGCGTTTTATAAAAAAAAGGCAGATGTCAATATATTGCGCTAAGTTGACTGTTGTTTTAATCCTTCTTAACGATACAAAGCATATAATATTTCGTCAACTTGCAACTAGTAGCATAGAAGCAAAATTTGACGACAATGCTCGGTTTGGTTTTGATCTCTCAATCGACGTCAGACTAAAACTACACAACCGTCGGATCCATTTTTGACTAAATACCAATTAAAATACAACAAACAAACAACAGTACGGCTTTGGCATTTCGAATACGTAAATATGTCGTAGCGGAATCCGCAATTACTTAGTTACCAACCTATATTACATAATTGTAAAATTCAATATTAAGCATTTATATGAATATAATTTAACCCGTTCTAATTAACCTAATGAGAATATCGCATATATTATTTCTAGTCAGTGCTCACCGCCAATCTGAAACCTCTAGGGTATTAAACTAAACAATAACTATAAAATCCAAAATTCCTTCTGACCATTTCGGAGTAGCACACATCTAAATTTTGTAATAATTTTCAACAGGTCAAGTCGGAAATTGGGGGCGGTGGTTTTGATTAATAAGGAAAATGAGCAACCAAAAGGGTGCGTTAGATTGCAAAAGGGATGATTTCATGATTTTCACGGCCCTTTTTCGGCTTCCTGTTTTGCTTTTGTGACAGATAATGTATATGGAAATGCTATGCTGAAACAACGATTTTCGCATGAATTAAAAGCGTGTTTTATCTATAGGGTGTGAAATTTTGTCTGTATTAAGTTTGTGACGACACTTGAAAATGTTTTTCACAATTTGATTAACTTTTTCAGATCAATAAACAGTTAAAGTGTATGACATGGCTTTTTGTCTTTTATAAAAAAGATTCAGAGTTCTGCTTGAACATGAAAAAGAATATAGCCTTCTGCCAGTGATGCGGCCGTTTTCTTCTTTTTATTCCTTTGCCTTAAACATTATTTATAAAAGGAAAGAAGTATCAGTCAGAAATATAAAAAGTTTACTTCAAAGTGACTCATAACATTTAAAGGACTATTAAAGATCCTTAAATGTATTTTCATGGTACTCTTTTATATGAGACTGTATTCCTTCGAAAATTATTTTTTTAAAATTATGACGCCTAAATACCAACTGTTATATTCCTTTCACTGTTAAAGGCGAATGGTAAAATTAATTGATTCTCGTTTTAGTGATCGCTGCCATTTCTTGATGGATATATGTTTATAATTATTCTAGGCATCAAGGAATGTATCTGTAACTCTAGTGTTTGAGATATCTCCACACTGTTAGAGCGAAACTAGGCATGTTGCATATGTTTTTCGAGAAATATTAGAATCACATATTTTAATTCTATTTACTGATTCTACCAAGGATAAAAATGGGAAACTCTGGATCTGACATATGGCATGTTGAAAATAAGGAATAATTTATTAATATTTTTAACATTCAATAAAACATGTTCGGCTTAATGTGTAACAAAACTATGTGCAAGAGCAAGTTTTTCTACTGGTGATCAGAAATAAAATATAAATAATTTGTTTGTATTAAAATATGATTTGTAACACAAAATCTACCATGAACAAAATAACAAGCTCTCGTCTTGGTAGTTAACTCGATGTTAAACTCTTTATAATTTAGTTTTGAAAGATACTTTGCTATCGAACGTTCTAGAATGTTCCCATTATTATAAATATATTTTTGATAAATGAAAATTACGTAACTTATAGCAAGATAATTTAACAACTTATACCAATTTTTACTTCGTAAATATTACAGTTCCAAAAAAAAGTAAAACAATTGCTGGCCTTACCAGTCTTCTATCGATGATTTCAGTACAGTAATTCTCAGTAAACTAAATAGCATTCTCATATTAAACGCTCTAGCAATTATATTTAGATATATGTAGTAATGGACAGGCAAAAAACAAAAGACATAAACAATACAAATCGTAAATTGGTACTGGCCAAAACTACGGTAGTGAAACTTTAGCCACGAAACAAAAAAAACGAAACAAAAGTAAAAAAGAAAACTCCAAACTAGCTGAAAATGTAAAATATAGGTTTCGATTAAACACGAAATGTATACAAAGTAACGTTTTGAGGCTGAATAATCATAAGAAATGCGCTGGGAATCATACACAATAAAACTAGAAAAAAAATATATAAATTTAAATTCTGTATTGTAATATGGTTTATACAAAACCATGTAAAGTTATGCAAACTTTGACAAAATAGATGCTTATACTGCACTCTGTCGGTGACTTATTTAAAGTCTTTCCAAACAGAGCGGCCAGCACAGCTGAGCTTTGTATTTGCCGGACCATCCCAAGACGCGTTTCGCCGTACGACGGCTTATCAGTTGGGCTAGGTGCAGCAAATACAAGAACACAATTTTCAGTCCTTATTCAGGTACTAACGGAAAACAATGACAAAATAGATGCTTACACTGCACTCTGTCGGTAACTTATTTAAAGGCTTTCCAAACAGAGCGACCAGCACAGCTGTTTCAGTTTCAAATTTGGTACATAGACAACATCTAACAAGTAGATGAAGTGTATAGTTTTTGAACGATATCATTTCAGATCAAGGGGGAAAAAGGAGTGAGTATTAATAAATTTTTAAAGATTTTAATAGTAATATTTACATTTTCCTGGTTTATTGTTGCATAATAAATGAATTCTATGCTTAAATAATTATAAAAAAACATAAAAAGAGGTAAAAGAGGTGAGAGAGGAGATTAGAAGGAGCAGCTTCCTATATATCATGTTATATACCTTTTGTTTTTGAAGCCTTCTTCTTCTTCTTCAGCCTTTAACTCGTCCACTCCTGGACATAGGCCTCTCCTAATATTTTCCATTTTGCCCTGTCTTGTGCTTTTTGGTGCCAGTCTCTACCAGCTATCTTCTTGATATCATCTATCTATATCAATTGAGGTCTACCTGTACTTCATCTTGCCTCCCTAGGTCGCCACTGTGTGATTTTCAGTGGCCATCTTTCATCTTCCTGTCTTGCGACATGTCCAGTACATTGCCACTTCAGTTCGGCAATCTTCTTCTCTATAACATCCGTAGCTCTTGTTCTTCGACGGATCTTTTCATTTCGGATTCTGTCACTCAGAGACCACCCCAACATTGACCTTTCCATTGCCCTCTGTATTACTCTCAGTCTATTGGCGTTCTACTTCGTTAGACACAATGTTTGCATTCCGTATGTTGTTACCGGTAGAATACAGGCATCGAAAACCTTCCGATTTAAATTAATCGGGATACTGCTCTCTCTCAATAGAAAGGAGAGTCTCCCAAATGCTGCCCAAAAGAGCTGTATTCGCTTGGTAACCTCCCTGTACTGATTGAATGTGTTTGTCCATCTATATATATATATATATATATATATATATATATATATGGGTCTTCTTGGCTCACTATTTTTGTTTCCGAGTAATTCATTTTGACGTCAACCTATTTCGACTCCTAACTCAGTTGTTGAAGCATTGATTCCAATTCGTTCAAGACACTTGATATCAACACAATGTCATCCCCAAATCGGAGATGGTTGAGATATTCGCCGTCAATTCTGATTCCCATGGTAGTTTCTTAAAGACATCCTCGAGTACAAGGCTAAATAATTTTGGTGATGTAGTGTCTCCCTGCCGAACGCCTCTTTCGACTTTAATGCTATTGATTTTCGTCTCTTCATCTATCTTTATATGAAGAGAAGCGTTTTTGTAGATATTTTTGATCAGTGTAGTATAGCGAGTGTCAATTCGTGCTCGGTCCATGGCCACTAATATGTATCCAATTTGGATTGTGTCAAAAGCTTTCTGGAAGTCAATAAAGGCTAGGTGTATTTGTACATTATATTCAGTTGTTTTCTTTATAAGGGATCTTATCTTAGGTTTTTTGATTGCTTTCAAGTTTAACCCAGAAAGGAGCTGAAAGAGGTGGGGTAGTAGTATTTTATAATTTCAATAGCATTTTGAGACATTTACAGATTTACTGGTTGATATACTGGACAAATTTTAAGCATATTAAGGGATTATTGGGATTGCTTCCTATGTATATATGGTGATATAGATCTTTTCGGGGTTTTTAGAGTAGAGGAAAATTAGTTTATTTTTTTATTACTTTCAATTTTTATAAGAAAAGAGATGGAGTGGTCACATATTGTATGGTTTCAATAGTATTATGAGAATTTTTGACGTTTTTGGTTGTGATAATGAGGAAATTTTAATTATTATGTATGTAATTATTTACTTACTCTTTTTTTATCGTTCTCCTCCCCTGAGTAGGAATTTTACCCTTTTTCATATCCTGAGGGTATCGGCGGAGATCTCGTAATACCTGTCAACGTTGTCCAAGTGCCAAAACATACATTTTTGTATTTCACGGCACCTTTTAGACAACGCGACAGTGCTGCCACGGACGTTATTGCATTTCTGCAAACAACTATTACCTGTGTAAGTCGCCAGACAATATGTACTTAAATAAATTCATAAATAAAGTATACAGACCTGCCGGGATTCAACCCGAGACCTTTTGCACCGAAAGCAAGTATTATGCCACGGAGTCACGGGCCGTCACTATATATAATTTTGTAATGTATAAAAGGCGAGGAACGAAGTGAGAAGAGTAATTTCGTATTTATTTTCTTATTGAGAGTTCATTGAGTCAAGTAACATTACAATATTTGTTTGTTATTTTTAATATCAACAAGGATAGATAGTGAAAGGGCTGGGAATCATTAAATTATGTGTAGTTTTAATATTATTATAAGAATTTTGCCTGGTTTTTGGTTGAGATATTTTTAAACAATTTAGCTAATCATTTATAATAAAAGATATAAAAGGTGAAATAAATGGGGTAGAGAATTAGAAAGGTGGTTGCGCATATATCATAATATAGCTCTATTTCAGTATCCTTGCTTTTTCATTGTAACCACTTTTAACAGAAGGGGCTGAGATATGGTTACAGGGTAACCTAAAAACTGTTGAGTTGATTACAGAAAGAGTTTTAGAAATACAAACAGTTAAATTAGTTGAATATTACCGCTGGTACAGTAGATACATTTTTGTTTTAAAGTTTCTTGCTGAACGGAAAGAATTATCTTCTGCTTTTGGCTTTTTTTTATGTTTTAGTATTTTTAGATCGCGAAAAATATACATTCCCATTTTTATCAGTCTATCTGTCAGACTGTTGGTCGGTGTAATATTTGAACGAGGGATGAAGCCTATAGCTTTTGTGTTATATCCTTTCCAGGAAAATGGGTGAAAAGGCTAGGTGCTAATATGTTGTGTGGTTCTATTCATATTATGGATTTTTTTTTTTTTATTTGAAAAAGTCATATTCAGTACTTTTTTTAGACCTACATGTTTACTAGGAAAGTACTGGGATTTATTTATTTGTTTCATAGTTATGGCCATACTTATAAGATGTGAATGATACTGAATACGAAATTTTAACTCATCCGAATCATTGCGTAGGCGTAATAAAGCAAACAAAGTAGAAGGACGCCCTGCATTCACTTATTATTACTGCTATTACCAGGAATTAACATCAAAATAAATTGACTGAATTGATTCGTTTCGATAAAGAATGTATCAAAAAACTTTTAGTTACATATTTTTACTTTTGGAAAATATAATGGATATTCTTACAACAAATCTTCTAAATTCGGGTTTAAGTGCGTAAATAAATTCAACTAAAATTAAAATGGGGGCCACTAAATATTTAAGCGAGGCAGGGTTAATTAGCAGAAGAAGCGAATTAACATTTAAGAGATATAACGTCAAACGAGCTGCCTTGCTGCCGAGTCGGTAAAAGCAGGATATGATAATTAAGCAGGATTATCACCGTGTTCTAGGTGTATTTTTAGGCGTGATTATATATACAGTATGTCTTAAATTGGTGATGGATTTCGGAAACCATAAGAAACAGAAAAAAAACTTACACTCTATTTTTAGTGTTCCACATTCCCTTATGAAATCATGTTAATGTCCGGCTGTCTATCGGTCTGTCACGCCCGATTTTTTTCGAAACTATTTGACACAGAAAGTTGAAATTTGGCACAAATATTGTTGTCCAAATGAGAGCCGTGTAGTTTTGAAAGTTAAATTTCAGGAGGTTAGTTTGGGGGGGGGGGGTGAAATCGGAAATGAAAATTTACCAGGTCATCGATTGGGGTGTCACATCAGAGTTTGTGGAACCACGAGTTTAAAAATACGTGGGTAAATCAAATATAAACGGTAATTTTGCTATTCTTCTTAGAATGCAGTTCTTAGCTAGATGATGTTGTGTGGAGTAGATGTTTGGTTTGTGAGGAGTGGAGGAACCGGATGAGTGCGCGCGCCAACTCGTCTTTGTCGTCAGTACAGCCATGACCGAGCAAGAGGTACCTTCGTCTGTTGCGCAACGTATTATCATCAAGTTTTTAACCAATGAAGGCGTTAAACCGTCAGAAATTTTAACCCGTTTGAAGGCACAGTTTGGGGATAGTACACTGTCTCAGAATCGTGTGTATACGTGGGCGAGAGAATTTAAGGGCGGACGAGAATGGGTTGAAAACGAAAGTCAAGATCGACGCCCTAGGTCAAGCCTTACAGATGACAACATCCGTGACATTAGACACCTTATCGAAGGTGATCGCCGATTAACCGTTGAAGAAATTTCCTCAGAAGTGGGTATCAGCTATGGAAGTGTTCAATCCATAATTACTGATCGACTCGGTTTCAGAAAAATTACTGCTCGATGGGTTCCAAGGTTGTTGACTGGAAACCAAAAACAGGTCAGGTCGGAGATCGCTGAAAGGCTTCTGAAGCGATTTCAGCAAGAAGGGGATGCCTTTTTAAAGCGCATAGTGACATGTGATGAGACGTGGGTACATCACTACACTCCCCGAGTCTAAAAATGGCAAGTAAGGAGTGGCGAAGAAAGAATAAAGGTTCCCCAGTGAAGGCCAAAACTCGTCTCTCTGCTGGAAAAGTCCTTGCAACGATTTTTTTTTGACTCTAGGGGAATTTTACTGATCGATTTCCTGCACGATCAACGTACGGTGAATGCGGCTTACTACTGCCAGTTGTTACGGTTGAAAAAAGCCGCCTATCGAAAGAAAAGACGGGACATGCCCATCAGAGATGTCATTCTCCTCCAGGACAACGCCAGGCCTCACACTGCGGCTTTGACAAGGGATACACTAGAAGAAATGGGCTGGGAAACCCTCGAGCACCCTCCTTATAGCCGACTTATCCCCCTGTGACTATTTTTTGTTTGCGCCTATGAAAGAATCACTGGGAGGACAGCGATTTGGAAGCAATGAAGAAATCGAGGAACACGTGCGCAATTGGCTTACAACCCGCCCTCACACCTTTTTATGACCAGGGAATACGGAAACTTCCAAATCGGTGGCAAAAGTGTGTAGATCACGCAGGAGACTATATTGAAAAATGTTAAATCAATGATTTGTGTATAAGGTTATTCAATAAACGTATAAAAAAAAATTACCGTTTATATTTGATTTACCCACGTAACACATACCCACGTATATAAGATGTAATACGCGTACGCTTTCCTTTGTATGATTTTTTAAAAATGGCCAAAAATCGCTGTCCCCCCACTATCTCGAAAAGTACTAAAAAAAAAACTTTGAAAAAATTTTGGAATTGTTTTCATAAAGAGTGCATTAAGATTGATAATTTATCTGGTATAAAAAAAAAAATATGTACCTTGACAATATGGTGGATTTTTAATGTAGTTTTCAGTACATTACTGCTACCGAGTTGCGCGTTGCTCCTGTACCGAATCCAAATAATTTTATTTTATTTGTTTATAGTGAAACAAATATTTAGGTAGTAAATTTTTATTTTACACTTTCATTACTAGATTCTAGATTGAGCTAGATTTATTTATTGGCTATTACGTAGCTAAGATGCTGTAACTATTATACATTATTGACTAAAAAAAAGTCACGAAAATAGATATTGGATCTTAAGATATCTACATATCAGGTACCTAATTAGCCAACAATCCGTCATGCCAAACACAGTCGAATGCTTTGGATATATCAAGTGCAACCGTTCGCGATTCTCCAAAGTGTTCAAATGCCTTGTTCTAAACATGTATTACATAAATCAGAAGATGTTCTATTGATTGATTATTGCTCGCGAAAGCCATATTGTTGGTTGGCAAAATTATTGAATCCTTCTAGATATTAAATAAAATTTTTTCGATGTAACCAAAAGTTGGCGTTATTTACGCATTCGTAATGGCTAAATCGTCTCTAATCATATAACCGCGATAGTCTATAGTTTAAAGCCAAACAGCAATAATATCGTCATGTCTGGTTAGTAACTCCATTTATGGCGTAATTCCAGTCTTAAGCACAAATGTGTTAAGCATTTGTTTCGGTTAGTTTATCGTGTATTTTGCCAGATAAGTTTCATTATTTGAAATAGTAAGAATTTAGATTTTGATTCAACCTTTTTTTGTACTCAGTATATATCACCACTACACCAAACACTTTATTTTTGCACTCGTCGCGCGTTTTGCTAACCATGTTAACTTCATCATCGCTCCTGATGAAGCTAACATGGTTAGCGAAACGCGCGACGAGTGCAAAAATAAAGTGTTTGGTGTAGTGGTGATATATACTGAGTTGTATCATTGTGCCAAAGATTCCACATTTCCAACTTAGTCAACCTTTTTTATAAGAAATGTTTTTATTATTTGTTTCCTCAAAATCCAATTGTTTTTAGAGAAAACCATCCAAATATCATTTTACTAAAAAAAGAGGAGCTGTAAACAAAAAAATTAAAAATATTCGTATTATGAAAAAAGTAACAAATGCTTCTTTTCCTGACCAAAAGAATCACTGATTTAAATAGAATACACAAGTTATTATACAGGGTGCCCCATACGTATGGAATAATAATTTCACAGCATTTATTAATCAGTGTATCAAAAAAAAATGTTCAAATAAAAGTTATATGGTGTTATACGGCGCATATGCTGACGTTGACAATAAAATGTTATGAAGAAATTACGCCATCTTAAATTTTTTTGAATGGAAAGCACTATATATTATTTTATTTTTGAGTCCTACCAAAAATTCCAGGTATTATTTGTCCATAGATCTAAATTGAACAGTTGGGAAATTATTGATATTTAAAATTAAGGAGATCAAATTTAAAAAAAAAATTAAGCTGACTTGTATCCAACATTTATTGTCAGGTAACGACTTAACGCGTCAAAAAATGATTTATTAATGAAAACGTTTATTGCTGCATTTTGTGCAACTGCAATTTAAGCGTAATATCACATTTAACAGAAACTGAAGCAATCACTTTGTTAATAATGGTTGGTTACGGAGACCCTAGGAGAACACAACAGGAGGTGTGTGATATTTTTAACGCAGAATATCCGAATCGAGAACCTATCGCCCAATCCGTAGTTTGCAAAATATTAGAACGATTTCGATAATCAGGTCATGTTAAGGATCGTTCTAAATCTGGACCTACAAAAGTTACAACATGCGATAATAAAAAGTTATATTTTATTGGAAATTACAGGAAATCCTCATGCAGCCCCTTGTCAGCTTTACCTAGACCATAACATAAGTAAAGGTACCTTAAGTCGTATACTAAATGAAGAAAAATTGCATCCATATAAACCCATTCTATTGCAAGATTTACCTGAAGATGACTATGCTAGATGCGTTGAATTTTGATGAAACGAATCAATAATGATCCTAACCTAATTCATAATATTGTTTTTTTTTCTGACGAGGCCACATTTTGTCTTAACGGAAGACTTAACAGGCAGAACTGCCGGTTCTAGTCTACTGAGAATCCCCACTGGATAATCGATAATCATTCTCAAAGACCACAAAAGATAAACGTGTGGGCAGGGATTTGTGGATGTGATATCGTTGGTCCTTTTTTTATCGATGGAAATATTGCAGTACAACGGTATTTACAGTTACTCCAAGAGCAAGTTATTCCAACTTGTGCAGGTCTTTTTCCCGATGAAAATAATTTGGATACCCCTAACAGGAATCTGTGGTTTCAACAGAATGGAGCACCGCCTCACTATGGAAGCAATATTCGCAGATATTTGAATGCGATTTTTCCTAATCGATGGATAGGCAGAAGAGGCGCTCGCTGTAGAATGGCCTGCAAGGACTCCCGACCTTACGCCACTCGATTTTTTTTATGAGTCATTTGAAAACCAGAGTTTACCGAAGTCGACCTGAAACTGTAGCAGATTTAAAACAAAAAATTCAATATGAAATAGCACAGATCACCCTGGATTATCTGTAAAACTCTGTTCAGGCCGTTTATGACAGATTGGGTTATTGTCTTGCAGTTAACGCTAGATATTTTGAGTAATTGTTACCTTAAAAATAAACCTATTAATAGTCTTTTGTGTTTTTTTTTTATTTTAAATTTCAAATTACAATAATTCCAAAACAGTTCAATTTAGATATATGGTATGTTAGATAAATAATATCTAGAATTTTTAGTAGGACTCAGAAATAAAATAATTTACAGGGCTTTCCGTTTAAAAAATTAAAAAAATGGCGTAATTTCTTCGAACTTACAGTTCACAACATTTTATTGTCAACATCGGCACGTGCGCCGTATAACATCCTATAACTTTTGTTTAAACATTTTTTTGATACACTGATCATTAAATGCTGTGGAATTATTTTTCCATACATATGGGACACCGTGTATATTATATAGCCTTAGCCTAGGTAAGAATTTTATTTTATTTTAAAAGCAAACACCGTACGGTTCACTAAATCACATAAAATAAGTCCGTTCCCTCCGTTTTTGGGAAATAGACTACACATTTCTGAGCTCCTGCAACTACTTAAGGGTTAGATAAGTCCGCAATTTCTGTATTAAGATGATCTTGCACTGGTTTTTCTATCCCCAAACCTTATTTTGATACCCCGTATTTGATTTTTTGCACAGGTTTTTTGTAGTCCAAATAGAGGTATTTAATTTCCCCTAATCAAATAACCAAAAATGACCAGTCTGTTTGAAATGCGAAGGGTGGTATCTTTTTTGGCTGTTTTATTTATACTGTCAGTGCGAATCGAACGGCACAAAAAAACTTCGAAATTCACCAAAAAACGTTTTTGCACGGCTGCACGTACAACCGAATGGAATATTTTTATGCCTCAATCACTTTAGATTGTAAAAAAACATCAATCAGTTCTTATCGCTCAAAATATCAGGATATTAAAACGAAAATTTTAGTCTGTAGTGCAGAAGAAAAAAAAGATTAAAAAAATCCTCAAATTGCACCATAAGATAGAGGCATACCTGGTCTTGGAATAATTACACTTTATTAGCAATTTTCGAATATAAAATAGAAGATAATTCCTAATATGTATTAAGGGTTATCTAAAAAGTTAAGAGATAATATGAAAAAGGTCCTAGTTCTTTTATTGCTCATCCGATCGTGATCTGATATGAAAACAGAAAGAGCATTTGTTAACGTTTTTCAATATCTAATTATTTGATTTGTGGATATACCTGACTTAAGATTAAGGTTACCAACCGAAGGTACCATTGAAAAAAATAATTGGGTGGATAATTCTGGGTCATTTTATGATCATCAAATATTTATTTCAAGTTTTATGTAACTTTTCATGTCTAAATTCTCATAAAGGTTACATACTTATGTAGAATATGCTGTTCAAGAATATGTATTATAACCATATTTACGGGAAATTCTGTTATTTAGATGAATATTTTACACGTAAAATACTTAAATTACCTTTTATTATGTAACTTAACAAAGGAATAGAAAAATTAAAATAAACCAGAAATAAAAGTTCTTTATTGACCTAAATTTCTATATAAATTAAAAGACCCACACCTACACACACTTATGTAAAACCTATTTCTATAATACATTGCGTTTAATCAGATCTCAATTCAAATTCTTAAACTTTTTAAAATAAAAATAATTTCACTTATTCGATAAGACTTTCAATCTGATAAATAATATCAAAAATATTTTTTTTGAAGTACAGTCTCACCATTTGTACGATAGACGTAACTACACAAAGTAGAGGTAATAATTTAATTAAATAATTAGCAAAAAGGCAAAAACTTGCCTTATTAAGTGTAAGCATAAGGTATGCGTGTGCGTGTGCGTGAGCGCATTCCTGTATTTATGTAAATATTTCAAGACACCAATATTCTTCATCTCTCAACAGCACCAGCAAGATTAAATGATCGTCGCGGGCTTGTCATCGTGAAAAGGTTTATGCATTGCAGAAGTAAATATGAATCTAAATTGATTATCTACTAATTTATACTTTATATTATATAACTGGATCTGCATAGGTCAAAAGTTAGTATCACCAAGAGAAGAAAGTGTAGTATCAAGGCAAGAGGGTATAATTTATTATACCATAATCTGACATGATGAAGCTAGCTGTCACTAAATTACTAAGTTACCTATTACTTCGAAAAGTGTTGTCTACTTTGTACGTCCCTACTGAGAAGATTTGGGCCATTTATAAAAGTAAATTGCGTCAAGAAAAAGTCACTATAATGAATTCTACTTATTTCAAAATGTAGCTATCAAGTTGTAGCCTATGAAAAGGTGTTTAATTGCGCCCCACGTAGACTGCGTCATTTTGTAAGGTGTTAACTCGCCCGTTTTTTTTTTTTGCGGCGTCCTTTTGTACCCTGTGAAAATTGTTTTTCCCACGCTTGGGCGCAATTTTTCTTGCAACCTCTTTTTAATTTCTGAGAATGAATTGAGTGAATAATGATTTTAAAAGAACTAAAGAAATTAAACAAACACTAGCTCAGTTTTCCTTGGTAGAGAGATATGGGTAAGAGATAATTTTTGTACGTCTTTTTGGAATTATTTTCTATTTTTAAAAAGCCTCAGCTGTACGACTTTTGGGCACCATTCATTTTAAAATAGAAAGGATCTAACTTCAGCTAAAAAAATGAAAAAATACTGAAAGGGTGTACAGTTGTTAAATAAAAAAAACAGTTTGGTACAGCCGTCATTATCCTGAAAAGTAAGATAGGTATTCAGTGAGACACTAGCTTTAATCAACAAAAAGAAAATTTATTCATGATTTTAAAATAAAAGTTCCAACCTTTGCAGTTTTAAGGATTACAAAAAAATTCTAGCCTAACAGGTAGTTATTATTATTAGAGTCCCTAAATCAGACATTTTACTTCTAAAACCTGACTACACCGAAATCGAAGAATCGTGATTTTCACTTCACGTTTTGTCAGTTCAAATTGCTGTTAAAACACTTATTTGCGGGAATAGATCTATTGATGAATGTTCTGGTAACTTACGGTTTTCATATGGGCTTCTAGGCCTTCGATGGAACACAAAACCGATTTGACACTTTTGAGAAGAGCCTACTTTGGCTACTCCATGTAGAAAACACACAGAGCCCACTACGGCTTTACGTTAAAAAAAACTCGTGCTTCACTTGGCTTTCGTAAATATTGTCATGAGCCTCTACTGCGGCTCGGTCGAAGTAAGCCTGGCTGCGGCTCGGTGATAGTCAGCCTTCACGGTGGCTTGGTGGAAATTAGCCTTCTCGGCGGCTAGATGGAAATAAGCCGAGATTCCTGTCCTCCGGACCCTTAAATAAGCCGTGGGCACTCTCTCGGTAATATGGCGACGCCGGAACCAAAACTCCGGATACAAAGATTTGACCAATCCCGGCGTATCGATAGATTCGCTCGGAAACCCGCACTGCACACTAATATAACGAGCGGCTAGCAATTTCTGATTAATATACTGCTCGATACAAAAATGAAAAGAAGTACAATATAAAGCGAAAAAACAGTAACATTATATGGTCTTAAAATCTAGGAAAAAATGAATGTTACAAAGTCTGGAAAAAGCATGAATAAAACCTAATTAGAGGTCTGTGAAGAAAATTCAATACCTTGATCCTCGGGGTCACATTATTCATTTTTCCTAATTCAATTATTATAATCAGTTCGGTGTACTGAATGTCATCGGTATGTGATGATTAATAGCAATGTTGTGAAAAATATAAACTCGCCTTTTTATTTTTTAGACAAACTTTAGATTAATAAACTTTAGAGAAACGTAATTTTTACATCGAATGGAACTTTTAAGTGGCTTACATCTTATGCTGGAACTGCAAAACAAGGTTCCAGGAAGAAATTGAAGGGTATTAGTAATTACAAACGGATTATATGTTCAACGTGCGTGAAAAAAAGCTGAAAATTATATAGTAGCTTTTTCTGGCTACGTGTTACATGCCCCTGGCTTGATAGTGAGTACTTTTTGAATTAGCAATATGACGATGATAAAAGTAAAGTACTAATATTGATCTCCGTACCGGCTAAGCAGTACTTCCGTTTATATTTTTTTCTTCTCCTTTCCCCATTTTTAAAGTTACTGCTAAATGGCTAATAGGACTACAGAAGGAAGAGACAAATCCCAAAAACACTCAGTACTTCGACAAAAGCTTACACTACACCCTTTATAGAAAACAAGTCATAGCAACAATGGTCTAAAGCTACAACAGAACATGAAGATCAGTTCATACCAATGATGAATTGAATATTACCGCTTATTTAAATGAAACACGTGTTGGGCCTGTCTCGACCCAAGAGTGGATTGCTGTAGACAGGCTTAAGAGAGAGGAAACCAAAACTGATAATCAGACATAAGTTAAACAGATTTTAATGAACCAAAACACGTACAATAGACCGACGACGGACGATAGACCGACGAAATGTAGCTCTTAGCACTCGAAGTTCACAATTTTTGCCATTTACGTCATGAAATGGCTAAAGAACTTTGTATGGTACTAAAAAGTAAGAACGAATGTAGCAGCGTTATCGTTTGGGGATGTTTCGATAGCAGTAATCTACGTAGTTTGGTGAAAGTGGACGGCAAATTCAATAAGATAACGATCCTAAACTATCTAAAAAACTATATCTTAAAAAGAAAAAGGTAGAAAAGCTCCCTTAATCCTCTGATTTCTCCCTATCAAACTAATATCGAATAAGTTTGACATCCGGGTTAACGATTGTTCTTCGCGTAATTTTGGGAATTGGGAAAAATTAATGGAGAACTTGGGCTGAGAATTTTCATTATTTAATTAATTCCCTAGAGTATGCAGAAAACTACATATTTTTAATCTTTTTAAATTAAATTAGTATTTAAATAAACGTATGCCCATTGTTTACTATAATTTAGGTGTAAATGCCGGAGCTGTTCTCGGTAGATAACCCAAATTAAAATTAAATTAGAAGCTCTGAATATTAGAGTGAAACAGGTTTAATTAAGAAAACAGGAAAATTAGCATTTAAGATATACGTGTATAACGTGGTATGCGCTGCTTTTCTGCTGAGTCTACTTAGAATTTGCTTACTAGGAAAGCTTAACGTCTTATAAGATATAATGTGATAGCTGCGACAACGTGTATAAACTGCTGGTCAAAATAGGGACTTTCGTAAAACTTTTATAGTGCAGAAAAAAAAGGTCAAAATAATGATGAGGTAGGCATAGTTTAGATACAGCAATATTATGATTTTATCCTCTTTGGAGTGTCACCAGGAGTGTTATTCTGAGTTTTGGACCTCCAAAAACTTGGGCTCTTTTGTTCATAAGCAATTGAAGTTTTCAAAACGCGTTTTTTGAGCTTAAAATGTGAATCGCTCCGGTTATATCAGTCGGATCGGGACAAACAAAAAACCAAACTCTCTGTGACGAAATTTTCAACAAATCTTCGTTGGCTTTATATGGCTCAAATGTGTAGATAACCCACAAAATTGAAAAAACAGGTAAAAATCTGTTTTTTCTTTTCATTTTATTGTACAAATAGACTAAGTAAACCGATCAGCTTGAAACTTTTAGAAAATATTCCTGCTGTTATAGCAAAAATACTCTGAAATTTTGGTACAAAAATATTGAACCCAGTAGACACAATTGAATTTGTTATTTAAAATTTAAATTGCCCGCCATTTTATGCTATTTAGTCCTTATAGACCTTTTTTTTTTAAAAAAAAATAGGTCTCAACGTTTTTTTGAAGTCATTTTAACGTTTTTTTTTTTTTTTTTAATTGTTTATTGATCAAATAACAAAAATTGACATTTTGAAAATAGAAATTGTTAACGAAAATGATTTAATATATATATATATATATATATATATATATATATATATATATATATATATATATAGATGGACAAACACATTCAATTACTCTAGGGAAAGAGAATCAGTACAGGGAGGTTACCAAGCGAATACAGCTCTTTTGGGCAACATATATATATATATATATATATATATATATATATATATATATATATATATATATATAAAGGTCTCATGATTCTCTACCAGATGTGATAAAAAATTTTAATTTTTTTTTTTTGGTTTTCAACATGACCGAAAAAAACGCATTTGTTTTTATTTGATTAATAAACAAATGTAAAAAAAAACGGTTAAAATGACTACACAAAATTTTTCTTTTAACGGCATTATAAAGCTGGTGTCAAGACCTAAATTTTGGACAAAAAAAGATCCAATTTGGACCAAATGGATAAAATGGCGGGCAATTCAAATTGTAAATAACTAATTCAATTGTGCCCACTGGGTTCAATATTTTTGAACCAAAATTTCAGGGTATATTTGTTATAACGAAGGGCATATTTTCTGAATGCTTCAAGACCATCGGCTCACTTAGTCGGCCTGTATAATAAAATGAAAAAAAAAAACAGTTTTTTGTCGGTTTTTTCAATTTTGTAGGTTATGTCCACATTTGAGCGTCTTAAAAGTAACGAGGATTTGTTGGAAATTTCATTACAAAGAATATGTTTTTTTTGTCTCGATCCAACCTATATAATCAGAGTTATTCGTATTTTTAAGCTCAAGAAACGCGTTTTGAGATCTTCAAATGGTTATAAAAAAAAGAGCACAAGTTTTTCTAGGTCCAAAACTTAGGACAATACTCCTGGTGATACCCCAGAGAGAATAAAATCATAATATTGCTGTTTCTAAGCTGTGTAATTTTAAATGCTTTTTTTACTGCACTATTATGTTGTGGCTAGGACAGCAAACAAAAAATTTCGTTTTTAATTTGTAGTTTTTTTTTTTTTTCGAAAAAATTCAAAAAGTCTCTCCCCAAAAAAGAAAAAGTGATTTTCAAACTTTGTGCTATTCTGAATCTTGTTAAATCGATATATACAGTGACCGCCAAAGAGTTGACAATATACGAGAATATTTTTTATTATTAGAGTGTCCAAATTTCTTTTTCAGGAAATGAGTTCTACGTGACCGTTTGTATCGGGGGAAATTTGACTAAACTGATATAGAAATATAAAAAGTCTGGTTAATTGACAGAATATCGAAAGAATTCAACAAGTAAAAGCTATTTAGAATTTGATTTAAACGGCATTTGTAAAGTTTTGTGCGTCTATATAAAAAAATTCAAACAACTTTTTTAAAATATTTCTTTACCTAAAAACTTAATTTTTTTTTGCCCAACTGACTTAATGGAGGTTCATTTCTTTTGCTTTTATCGTAATTAGAAATAGTCTTTTGTTTTTTTGAAAACTGTGAGAAATAATCCAAAAGAGTTTTTTTTTAATTAAGTTGTTTTTATTATTATTATCGGAATTGTTTAGTACCTACTAAGCACGTACTTTTTTTAGAGGATCAAATTAAATGTTCTAACCTAGCGTGCAAACATCCGTTAAATTAAGTGAATTTTGGCTATAGAATCTAGGAGTATTTGTAAAATATCGAGAAGACTATTAAGATAAAAATCACTGCAACAGCATTCGCAAAATTTTAAACTTAAATACAACTTGATAAGGATCAGAAAACTGATACATTTTAGAACATCTGAAGATATTTTTTGTTTTGAAACACCGAAATAGGAATTAGATACAAATTGCAACAACTAGTGTTGAAGCGTAAACTCATTTTTTGAATTATTGTTCCCAATTAGCAAAAAAAAAAATCAAAATATTATTTCCAATTATAATTAAAGGAATAATAATTTACCCCACTTATACTATTTAGACGAAAAAAAAAAAATTTTTAGGTGGATAAATAAATTATTTAAAAAACTTGCAATTTTAATTTTTTCATGTAGATACTCAAAATTGTGCAACTAGAGTTTAAATTTCTTTCACTTGACTCCCCACTTGGTGACCTAGTAAAAGAATTATTTTTTCACCTCTGAATTCATCTCCTAAAACTAACCCCTTAAGTCAAAATTTAAATTTCAAAATTACACGGCTCTGATTGAGCCATCAATTCCTATATTTCTGCCAAATTTCAACTTTCTTTGTCAAAGAGTTTCGGAAACAATTAGTTGTGACAGACAGACAGACGGACACCAGGGTGATCCTATAAGTGTTTCGTATGGAACACTGAAACATCTCTTATAATGGAACTCTATAAGCTTAGATTCTTTCCAATAAAGTAAACTTAAAATCAGTGGCGGGGAAAGACTTTCTATCGAGAAGAAATACAATTTACTTTAAAAGTTTTCTTCAATGAAAAGAGCTCTATTGTTAACAGAGCGGTATTTTATATATCCCTCCTGGCCCACTCTTTGCTGCGTCACTACCTGTATATAATTGTGTGATACAAAATATAATATACGAATCTCAGTATAATTAATTTCCTGACGGAAAAATCGCGTTTAAATTCTTCCGATCATCTATAATATATATAAAATGCAACGTCTCTCTGTCTGTCTGTCTGTGTGTCTGTCTGTCCGTTAGTACGCCTATCACTGGAGAACCACTTATAAGATTTACGTACTTTTTTTTTAAAAACATACATGTTGTCTGGCCAGGTTATAGGCTATATTTTATTACGATAGGTAGCATAGTGAATGAAGTCGGAAAAAAGTTTGCCGCGCGTTCCCTTGCAATACACAGGATAAACCTTTAAATTTGGAACAATATTATGTAGCAGAGAATATCTATAATCTATAATCTATAATATATATAAAATGCAATGTCTCTCTGTCTGTCTGTCTGTCCATTAGTGCGTTTATCACGCGAGAACCACTTATTCGATTTACGTGTCTTTTTTTAAATTCATACATATATTTTTTGGCCAGGTCATATAGTAATAATAATAATTTATATCTATAATATATGTAAAATGCAACGTCTCTCTGTCTGTTTGTCTGTCCGTTAGTGCGCTTATCCATCGGGAACCACTTATTCGATTTACGTGATTTTTTAAATTCATACATATGTTCTCTGACCAGGTTATAGATATATATTTTATTACATTTATAATATATATAAAATGCAACGTCTCTCTGTCTGTCTGTCCGTCCGTTAGTGCGCTTATCGCGGGAGAACCACTTATCCAATTTACGTGCTTTTTTTTTAAAACATACATATGTTCTCTGGCCAGGTTACAGGCTATATTTTATTACATTAGATAACATAAGGAATAAGCAGTGACGATAATAGTGAATCAAGTCGGAAAAAAGTTTGCTGCTAGAGCGTTCTCTTGCAATACACTGCCTAAACCATTAAATATGGAACAATATCATGTAGCAAAGAATATCTGTAATATATATAAAATGCAACGTCTCTCTGTCTGTCTGTCTGTCCCTTAGTGCGCTTATCACTCGAGAACCACTTATCCGATTTACGTGTTTTTTTTTTAATTCATACATATGTTCTCTGGCCAGGTTATATAATAATAATAATAATAATAATCTATATAATATATCATATATAAAACGCAACGTCTCTCTGTCTGTCCGTTAGTGTGCTTATCATTCGAGAACCACTCATCTAATCTACGTGATTTTTTTTAAATTCTTAATTTAATATATGTCAAAAAAAATCTATAATGTATATAAAACGTAAAGTCTCTCTGTCTGTCTGTCTATCCATTACTGTGCTTAGCACTCAAGAATCACTTATCCGATTTGCGTGTTTTTTTTTATAAAATACAAAGGGAATAAACAGAGACAAAATGCTAATATGTAGGAAAAAAGATGTAAGTTTAGCAGTAAGCTTGGTAGAAAGACTGAATAGATGGGGGGAATACTTTAAAGAAACATTAAATGGAGATGAAAATGAGTTGAATGAGAAATAGGAAGCAAAATTAACTGAAGGGCAGGAGGGGACAAACAAACCCTGCAAAGAAGAAATAAGAAAAATACTCAGAACCCAAAAAAAATAAGGCCCCGGGTGGAAATTGTATAACAGCAGAACTGATCAAAGCTGGAGGAGTAGATCTGGAAAATGAAATATGCCGGTTGGTGCAAGAAATATGGGAAATAGAAAAGATGCCAGTGAGCTGGAGAGAGTCGCTCATTTGTCCAATATACAAAAAAGGAGAAAAAAAACTATATGTGCTAATTATAGACCGATAGCCTTACTGGATGTCGTGTACAAGATAGTAGTGTTGACTATCAAAAACAGACTAGCAGAGAAAGCCGAGTCTATTCTGGGAGAGTACCAGTGTGGATTCAGGAAAAATAGATCGGTTACAGACCAGATATTTTCGATTAAGCAAATCCAAGATAATAGCTTAAAACAAAATTTGGCATACACTTGGTCTTTGTGGATTTCAGAGAAGCATATGACTCTATAAATAGAGAAGGACTCTACAAGATAATGGCAGAACTAAAAATTCCAAGTAAATTGATTCGCATGGTGAGAATGATCCTGAATGACACAGAAAATAGTGTTGGTTGAGGGCAAAGTATCAGACAAGTTTAAGGTGAAGAGAGGATTAAGACAGGGAGATCCAGTGTCGACATGTCTATTTAATTTGGTAATAGAGAAGATAATCTGGGAGTCAGAAATAAAAACAAATGGAACGATATACCAACAAACCTGCCAATGCTTGGCCTATGTGGATGATGTAGCAGTAATTGCATGAGCAAAAAGAACCTCAAAAAAGCCATAAGTAGGATAGAAGAAAGGGGAAGGATGAGAGGACTAAAGATAAATAAGGAAAAAACAAAATACATGGAAATTACAAGGAAGAAGGATAATAAAAACAACAAAAGTTTAGATATAATAAACAACTTAGGGAAAAGATATACGTTTGCAAAAGTAGACAAATTTAATTATCTGAGAGTAACAATAACAGAGAGTGGACAAGAAAGGACAGAGATACAAGAAAGAATAGCGAAAGGACAGAGATGTTTGGGGGCAATAAATCCAATATTGAAATCAAAGAATGTATCAAGAAAAGCAAAAGAAAGAATAAATATGACAGTTTTCAGACCCACGGTGACATATGGATGCTATACGTGGAAACTGAATGCAAGAGAAAAGGAGACGTTGGAGGTGTGGGAAAGGAAAGCTTTGAGAAGAATCTACGGAGGAAGGAAAGAAGAGGGACTGTGGAGAAGAAGAACAAATTACGAATTAAAATGCCTATATACGAAACTCCTTATAAGCCAAATCATAAGAAGCCAGCGATTAAGATGGTTGGGACACCTGGCAAGGATGAAGGAAGAAAGACAGGCAAAACAAGCCGTAATAAGAGGAGAGGTTGGAAGAAGAGGCAAGGGTAGACCTCGATCTACATGGATTCAGGCAGTAAAGCAAGATCCGGAGTTGATGGGAATCCCGCACTGGGAAAAGCTAAAAGGAGATAAAAAGAAGTGGAGACAAGTATCCAACCAAGCCATGGGCCTCTAAGGCTCCTTGAACTATATAATAATATAAACATAACGAATAAGCAGTGACGATAAAGGCGAATCAAGTCCACGCGAACGGAGCCGCGGGCACAGCTAGTTAAAAATAATTTTTCTTTTCATGTAACTGTTAACATGTAGCTGTTGAGCTAGGGATGATGAAACTAAGGCTTTGTTCTATATAGAAAGATTGACGAAAAAGAAACTGAAATGCTGTATGAAAAATTAACAAGACATATTTTTTAAAATGCTATTATTAATTTAAAATAATCATTTTGTCATTAATACATTCACAGCGATTAACTGATATCTCAAAAGACTTTTTTGTTGTTTTGGACAACTTGTTCAGTACAGTGGTCACAGGGCCTTAACGTGGGAAACGTCGTTATATTAAATCCTTTTAATTGGAGGTAGTAGTAAAGATAAAATAATCACAGGGATTAATATCAGGTGGTTAAGAGTTTAATACCCTTTCAAAAGAAAAGTTTGCGCTCGATAGAGGCTTTATAACAAGGAGCATTGTCTTGCAACAGCGACCAGCTTGCCTGCACACTAGACTCTGGACATGTACTTAAAATTCTCCAAAACCGTTCCAAAACACATAAATAAAATTCTTCTGGAATGTTCTGGCTATTTGGAATGCACAATATACTTCAAATTGTAGAAACTACTAAGCATGATTTTAACATGTGATTTTTGGAAGTGGAGTTGTTTGGTGCATACTGATCAGAACTTGGATGATAGTAGTAACACCAAGTTTCATCGCCTGTGATAATGTTTTTCAGAACTGAGCGTGTTGAAATCGTGCCTGCTTTTGATCTTCGGTGAGAGAGCGATTCGTACACTTGTGTATGAGTTAGGCTTTCATCCTCATTTTAATATCTTTTTACGTACGTTACTTTATAAGTTTCCATCAAGTGCCACTGAACAGTTACGAGTATTATATTTGACGCCATACAACAAATTATTACCAACCGAATCAAATACTACTACTACTTACTATCTTTATTTTTTACTATGTGTTTAATAATTTTGTTAGTGCATTAAATAATAAATTTTTGCTTATACCATCACCTCGAGGGTATTAACTGGATTAATCAATCACATTTTTATTATACCAATTCAATATGCCTACAAGCAGTAATGTATTTAATGTTTTATTTCTTTTTAGGTAAGTGTTAAAGTCAACCTAGAAGTAATCTGAATGCTAAGAGTAAGTATCTTTCACATCCCATCTTTTGGAAATATTACTAGGCAACACCTATGGGACCACTCCGGTGTCCGTCTGTACGGCTATCTGTCTGTTTGTGTGTCTGTCACACCCGATTTTCTCCGAAATTATTTAATATAGAAAGTTGAAATGTATTACACGTTTAGGAATTGATGGTGTAATAAAAGCCGTGTAGTCTTTAAAGTTAAATTTTGACTTAAGGGGTGAGTTTTGGCGGGTGAAATTTAAAGTGAAAAAAAATTCAAGGTCATCGAGTGAGGTATCAAATGAAAGCTTGGGAAAACCCGAGTTCAAAAATATATGATGCAATACTCGCGCAAATCTTTCTTTATATTATTTTAAAAAAATATATCAAAAATCGCTGTCTCCCCAACCAATCTATTGGTTGGACTATTAACCAGAAAAGTTCAAAAAAATTCTGGAATATTCTACATAAGGTGTAGATTGAACGAAAATTATCACGAGTGTGTTACTTTCGATAATTTATCTGGTATATAAAAAAAAAATTTCAAGGTCATCGAGTGGGCTTCAAATAAAAGCTAAAAATTGCCGCGGTACCTCAGCCTCGTCGCTAACAGTAGTAATCAGAAGGTTTCGAAAAAACTCTGGAGTATTCTTCATAAGGTATAGATGAAATTTACCACTAGTGCATTATCTTTGATAACACAGTGCAACACATAAAATGTAAACTAAATTCTGACTTCAGTTTCTGGAAGTGCCCACCCAAACTAGCAAAACCCTATTTGGGTTATGATAGTTTAGTTCGAATTTTTTTTTTTGCCATCATCAATTTTTTTGCTCGAGCTTTGGTTTTGCACGGCTATATGTCGTAAATTATTGGGAATTTCTCAATGCAATCTTCAGACGAAATGTTCTTCACACCAAAATACACAATTTTTGTGAACATGTCGAGGCCAGATTTTCATTCTCTCGGGGTATTTTTTAGTGCAGGAAGCCCGAAAAAATGCCATTTTTTCACATTTTCGACCATAACTCACAAACAGTGCATATTTTAGCATAACTTGTCGACAAAAATAAAAGAAACAAAAGAACTATAAGAATCGATTGTAGGGTATTGCAATGTTCAGCAAAGTTACTCGTGTTTATGCAAAAAGGTGAAAAAATGGCATTTTTTCGGGCTTTCTGCACTAAAAACACCCCGAAAGAGTGAAAATCTGGCCTCGACATGTTCACAAAAATTGTGTATTTTAGTGTGAAGAACATTTTGTCTGAAGATTGCATTGAGAAATTCCCAGTAATTTACGAGATATAGCCGTGCAAAAGCAAAGCTCGAGCAAAAAAATTGATGATGGCAAAAAAAAAAATTCGAACTAAACTATCAAAACCAAATAGGGTTTTACTAGTTTGGGTGGGCACTTCCAGAAACTGAACTCAGAATTTAATTTACATTCGATGACCTCGAAAATGTTGCACAGTGTAATTCATCTACTATATAGAAACACAGATCGGAAACAAACTTTGTTAAAAGCTCATTCGGGTTGTGTTTTTCTGGTCACTGATCATTTTATACCTCTATAATGAAAATCTTTATTTTAAAAGCAATCACCGTACGGAACACCAATTATGCAAGTCCGACTTGCACGCGTTTGATTTTTTTTTATTTTTGTTTAATGTTATTTTCAGTATCAATATTAACATACTTGCTGAACTTAATAGAAATTACTTGTTACTTACAAAGTTGTATTTTTATGAAATAGGCCCATGAAACATTATTTTAAATTTTGGCGCTCAACCAAGGCAGCTCGCAGTTATGGCTTGTCAAAAATTTAATTTTTAACTACAGTAAAAACTATTACTGTGAAAATTTAACTAGAGGCAATTTTGTACGTGATGTTTGATAAATATTAACAAAGTTTTTTTTGTTATACCTTTTTCATCGATAATTCGATAAAGTTACATAATCAGGTCAAAATTTTCACCTCACTCTCTGTAGAAAAGACGTATTTTACAGTGTTATTTACTTTATTTTAGAACTATATATTGCAATGATATTTTCACTTTTATCCAATTCTATCTTTTATTACAAATTTCGACTTTTATCTCAAGGCCCGTCACAACATTGTTTTTTAAAATAACATAACAGCTAAGGCATGAGATATCACAACAATATGATATTACGTAAAACTGAATTATTATTTTTAATAATGTTTAAAATTTTCTCATCAACTAAAAGTTCCATTTCATTTGTCTAATTTTAAAACCGCAAAATTTAAACACCAGAAAATTAAGAAATCCACAAGTTCATTATAAAGACAAAAGAGCAGACAGAGTTAGTTTTGGCAACATTTGAATAATGACTCTCCTAGGATGAAAGTTACGGAAGTTTGTAAAAAACCGCGCTGCGCTCCAGCTCATGCATAAGGTTCAGCACTGGAGATATCTAAATTTTATAACTTTAATACCACAAAGTCTTAAGTTATTCGTACCTAACGAGTATAAAAACATCCCGTCGTGAATTTGTACTTTCCTTTTGATTTATATACTGGTATACTTCTTTGAAGTTGTATAAACGGTACAGTTTAAATATTGTAATATTTAGATTTCTGTAACACCTGTTTTTACGTTTCTTGCTAAATAAACGTGGTATTAATACGAAGATGGTGTGATAAGTACCTGGCCTCTGCCAGAGATGGCGCTACTATTATTTAAAAAATTATATTTTTTCGTAAATGTAACTTTTCACAAGAATCATGTTAAATTTTCAAGTAGCTGCGTGATTCAGTTTGAGAGGGGCAGCTATTTAAATAGAAGAATAATGGAAAAATTAGTTATCGAGCAGTGATATAATATTTGTTTTTGAAAAAGAAAATGAGATAAAAGTGGAAATCATAGAAGTGTGTGAGGACTCTGCACCTTCGATACTGACCGTAAAATATTGGAGAGTTGAATTTAAACGCGACCGTACAAGCATTTTTGATGAAGAACGTCCAGGTCGTCCAAATGAGGTCACCACATCAGAAATGATTGAAAAAATTCACGATAGAGTGATAAATGACGGGGGAGTGAAAGTTTGTGAGATTGCTGAGACTGTAGGCATCTCAACTGAACCGGTGCAGAACGTTTTAACAACTGATCTGGATATGAGAAATCTTTTCGCAGGATCGGTTCCGCGATTGCTCACTGTTGACAATAAACACGCACGTGTGTCAACTTCAAAAGAATGTTTGGCGATATTAAAGCTCAATCGGAATGATTTTTGGCGTCGATTCATAACTGTTGACGAAACACGTATTCATCACAGCACACTACAGACCAAAAAACAGTCTGAACAGTGAGTTTTCCGTGGTAAACCGGCGCCAAAGAAGGCCAAGGCGACTTTATCGGCCAACAAAGTCATGGCTACAGTGTTTTGGGATGCACGCGGCATAATCCACGTCGATTACCTTGAAAAGGACAAAACGATTAATGGAGAGTATTATGTCAAATTATTGGATCATTTCAATCATGCTGTGAAAAAACAAACCTCCGCATTATGCGAAGAAAGACATTCTCTTTCATCAAGACAACGCACGCGTGCACATTTGTGTCATCGCCATGGCAAAATTCCATGAGTTAGGATACGAATTGCTTCCGCATCCATCATATTCGCCTGATTTAGCCCCCAGCAATTATTTTCTATTTCCGAAAATGAAAAAAATGGCTCAGCGGAAAAAAATTTGGCTCAAACGATGAGATGATTGCTAAAACAAACGCCTATTTTGAAGGGTTGTGATACGAAAGATAGAAAAAGATGGACTAAGTGTATCGAGCTAAAGGAAGACTATGTTGAAAAATAAAATAAATTTTATACAAAAAATGTTTTTTTCGTACCAATACCCGATTCTTATCGTATAACCCTCGTAACTTGCTACCTTAGATCACTTTCCAGTTGTCAAAAACATATGCGCTTATTATGAATAGTAATTTGTAATTTAGTGAATAAGTATGTAAAGTTTAGTGGTGTAGATTTTATTGTGCTATTTACAATGAATTTTTGAAGAAGTTATAACCGACAAAAATTGTGAATTGAGTAAAACTGAATATCGATCGGTCATAAAGTACCTCTTAGTGAAAGGACTGTCAGCTAAGAAAATTTACTACGACACACTTAATACTTTGATGGAACAATGTCCTTGTTACGTCACTATCTCAAATTGGTTGAAATTACGAATCGAAAAAATCGATATCAGTGATGAACACCGCACTGGAAGACCAGTTTTTGTGACTACCGGAGAGAATGTTGAGGTTGTGCATGAAATGATTTTGAAAAAGCGTATAGCAGAGACTGACCATTCAGAAGAACCTCTTTCCTCCATTGTCCATTCTGATATAGGAATGAGACAATTATCAGCTAAATAGATCCCTAAATGACCAAAAACTACTAAGAGACAATATCTAAGTTGATTTTTGGAGCCAGTTTTAAGAGGATTTATCTAACTTGTTAAATTAAATGGAAACTATGAATGACACGTGTGTCCATAATTATACTCAGAGACAAAGGAATAATGAAATTAGTGGAAACATACTGGCTTACGTAATCTTAAGAAGTTGATAGAAATCAACAGAAACAGCTCTTGCTTTTATTTTTTTCGGATAAGGCTGAAACAATTCTAACAGATTTCTGCCAAATTGTGCCAAACAGTGACTAGAGAATATTATTCTTCAACATTAATTAAGCGTCGCCAAAAAATTGTGGAAAAACTCAGGAGAACAGTATCTAAATGGGAGCAGTTTTTTCAATTCACTGCGCCTACTCACAAATATACAAGTTTGACTTTGAAATGATTGATCATCGTCTCCAGATTTCTCTTCTGCGGACTACTAGCCATTGTCCAAACCGAAATAATATTTGAAAGGACACAAATTTTATTAAATTAAATGTAGAAGTAAAAAAAAGTTTGCAAACCATAACAAAAAATTTTTCTGATAGATTTAGTTAGTCTCTAACCGTTGTCCTAAGATTTCTATGATTGAGACATTTTTTTTTTTTTTGAACTCTGTATGTTCTTTCTATGCTAGACTAGACACTTATTAAAACGAGCTGATATTGTGTTCGGAAAAAAAAATCACTCTCCGAGATATTTCCATTTCTCCATGTTTCTGGATCCCAGAGGCTTACGAAAAACGTAGTAACGCATTTTAACAGACACTGCCCTGTGATTACTTTATTGTTTTTTTATAATTAAAAAACAGTTGTAGAAAAAATACTGTTTCTTCTTAGTACACGAAATCTCTTTGGTGTTCTTAAACGATATGAAAGTTTCGTTTTTGGCCACCACAGTAGTATTGCCTACACTAGATACAAAAATAAATATTTAAAATCATCTCAATTTTCCGATTGTGACTATGTGTACGTTTCCTAAATTTAAATTTAAAAATAACTGCCTCATAGGTAATTTAAAATATGCGTTTTCTCTTCGCGAACACAATTATACCACACATTTAATGTTGCCATCCTGGTTTTTCCACAACATTTCCGCCTCTTTAATTTCGTTGTCGGACCGAGTGAACTGTCAACATACGACCCATTTTTCAGAATCCCATCCAGAGTCAGCAATATTGTCAAGCATAAAAACAAAAAGTGCATAATAAAGTAACTGCATAGAGCCCTCTATGTGGGTCTTTCATTAAGCGATTCCCTAGCGTGGTCATTGTAGCGAATATAAAGTTTCTCTGTTAGAGACCGCATTGTTCTTCTGGATATTGTTTTGCTTAATATCCAGTCCAGACAAAAAAGATATGAACATGTGGGTATTTTCTACTTTTTATGTAAAAATATATCCTTATCTATCTTCTATGTTTTTTTTTTACCAGAATCGTATTTAAATTTATTCATATATTTTTGTGGCATTTAATCTCTTTTTTTAATATGGGCCTAGTATTCTCTTAATTTTCTATGAGTTTCGTGCAGAACTAAAAAGCTTTAAAGGTTTTATATTGTCAGTTGGTAACTGAAGCTGCACACAATTGAGAGATACTCCATAAGTTGGTTGCAGGTGATAATATATATAAGACCTAAGCATTTTTTTTTCTCGTAAAATTAATTTGAACATTGTTATAGTGAACAAACAAATTGATAAATGAAAAACCTTAGCATATCAAATTAGAGTCCTTAAAAATTTGTTTTTTATAGATTATGTCATCTAAATGTGAAATACCACAAGAAAAAACCAACCACCAAATTAATGCGATTTGGAGACTAAAATATTTATGTGACTTTCTAGAACTCAGTCCACTCAGGAAAAGATATAATGGAAGTATGCACTAACCCCTTATTTTACTAAAACAAACTTCTCTGGATATAAGCGTCAATATTTTGTGATGCGGGTTTAAAATAATGTTCAATTATCTCCTAAGTGTCGCTCTAACCAGGCTAGGTCATCCTTAAAGAAGTACCCAAACCGTTACTTAGGGCACGGCATTTCTATTTACTGAAGTGGTCTTTAACGTGGTCGTATTCCTCACCTAAGAGTCTTTGAACGTGATAAGTTGACTTTAGTTCTTGCGCCAGTTAATTTCTGTAGGGACGTGGATAAATCTTTACAAAAAAAACTACCTCGTTGTGATTTTCTGGGCATATTTACGGCATTTATACACTTATAAGATCACTTCAGAGTCCGTCTGCCTCACCCAGTTTCCTTTGAAACTATTTGACATATAAAGTTGAAATTTGGCACAAATATAAGAATTGATGGCCAAATTAGCGCCGTGTAGTTTTGAAGGTTAAATTTTGACATGAAGTGAAAAAAAAATTTTACCAGGTCGACCAGTGGGATGTCAAATGAGAGGTTGTGAAAACACGAATTAAAAAATATATATTATGTAATATTTGCGCATACTTTTCTTTGAATCATTTTTAAAAAATTGCCAATAATCGCTGTCCCCTTCTTGAAAATTACTGATCAAAAAATTTTTAAAAAATTCTGAAATATTCTTCATGAAATGTAGATTTAGCGAAAATTATCACGAGTCGAATATAAGCCTTCCCAAGTTGTCTCCAATGAGATCTGTTGTAGCTTTGTGCATCCAAACGTGTCCTGCTAATATTTTTATATCCTCCGTCCATCTTGTCTCTGGTCCACCTTTGCATCTTTTATGTTCTCTAGGCCTCCATTCAACCATACGGCGTGTCCATCTGTTATCATTCTCCTTGCGATATACTCTGCCCGATTTCACCTTAATATACATATTCGTTATATTACATCTGACACTTTTAATCTTTTTCGTATTTCGATGTTAGGAATACGATCTTGGAGTCTAATATTTAGCATTCTCCTCTCCATTGCTCTTTAGGCACGTTCAGTGCCATATGTTAATACCGCCAGTACATATTGATCGAACACTCTGGCTTTTATTGTATTTGGGATGTCCAATTTAAATGGAGATTGTAAATTTCGAACGCAGACCAAGTCAACGAGACTCTTTATCCAAGTTAGCCTTAAATTATTTTTAGATATTTCGATTTCTTGTCCTGAATATATGAATGTTTGCACCTTTCCTATTCTTTCACGCTCCATTAATAGTTCTTAGCTGTTATCTTCACTTTCGTTGTTTAAATATTTGGTTTTGGTGAAGTTTATTTTTAGACTTATTATTTAATTCCATCAGTATTTCTTCTAATTCTTCTTTTGCGTTGGCGATGAGAGTGACATCATCTGCGAACCTTAGGTGATTTAATCGTTCACCGTTAGTATTTCTTTCTTTTCCCACTTTAGCGATTTGAAATTTCTTTAATATACTTTTTAGTTCCTTACTGCTACCGAGTGGCGTGTCTAGGACAAGATAATTTTATTTTATTTGTTTATAATTAAACAAATGTTTAGGCAGTAAATATTTGTTTTACACTTTTATTACTATAGTCTAGATTGAGCTAGATTGAATTATTGGCTACTACGTAGCTAAAATGCTATAATTATTATACATTACACTGATCAACAAAAAGAAGAAAATTGCTTGTTTCCTGTGATTTTTTTTTGTTTCTATCTCAAATTGACGCGTATTTTTTAAATATGGCAACAATTTTTCTCTAACAGCTTTTGTTTTTGAGTTATAGCTAACTGCCCTCATTTACTATTTTTACTTAGATTTTCGTTTTTTATTGGACACTAAAATACATTTTTGTTGTTGTTTTAGATATGGCTTTGTCAACAAGATGTTGTGTGCTTAATCCCGATTGTTTTTGCTATATTTGTGGTGAATATATATTTTGCAAAATATCGAAAACCTATATCGGACTTTGTGAAAACTGCGTATCATCAATACTTTAAAATAAAATTGTGTAATTAGGACAAACCATGGGTTCCTCATATTGTATGCCAGAAATGTGTGGTATGTCTACGGTTATGGTTTAGTGGAAAAAGAAAATGCAATAATGTTCGTAACACCCATGTTTTGGCGAGAACCTCGAAACCATCATGACGATTGCTACCTCTGCGTTGTGAAAATAAACGGAATTAACCCTGGAAATCGAAGTAACTTATGTTCTGCTCAACGACCTCAATTAAAATCACAAGAGGTACAACCCAGCACATCTAAATCTTCTGATGATCCAAATCTCTGTGAACCCGAACGAAATATATCAAGTGAAGACTCTGATTCAGACTACAAATGTAGCCTTTCAGAACCTCAACCATTTAATCAGAAAGAACTAAATGACTTAGTAAGAGATCTGAACTTACCAAAAGAAGCTTCTGAAATTTTAGCATCTCGTTTTAAAGAAAAAAATTTGCTTACTCCGGAAACCAACATTACATTTTATCGTACCCGAGAAAAAAATCTGTTACCGTATTTTTCTCAAGAGATGGATTTAGTTTTTTGTAACGATGTTGGTGGTATTTTGCAGCAGATGAGATTAAAACATTACCAACCTAGTGATTGGCGTCTTTTCATAGACAGCAGCAAAAGAAGTTTAAAGTGTGTTTTGCTTCATAACGGTAACAAGTACGGATCTATACCTATTGCACATTCGACGACTTTAAAAGAAGAATACGTAAATGTTTCTAAGGTTATGGACAAAATTAAGTATCAAGACCACAAAAGGGTCATTTGTGTTTATCTGAAAATGGTTAACTTTCTTTTAGGTCAACAAGGGGGGTACACAAAGTTCCCTTGTTTCATGTGTCTCTGGGATAGTCGTGACAAACAACACCATTGGTCACAAAAAGTTTGGCCAGTGCGGGAAGAGCCAAAAGTTGGTACAAAAAATATTATAAACGTGCCTTTAGTTAGCCGAGACCGCATCATACTTCCACCACTTCATATTAAACTCGGCATAATGAAACAGTTTGTGAAGGCGCTTGACAAAAGTGGCGAATGTTTTAATTTTCTTTCACGCAAGTTTCCAGTATTAAGTTCAGAAAAATTGAAAGCTGGTATTTTTGATGGGCCACAGATTAAACAACTCGTGAAAGATCCTAATTTTGTCTAATCAGTGACTGAAGTCGAATCCAAAGCTTGGAATTCATTTGTTTTGGTTATGAGTAGCTTCCTAGGCAAAAAGAAATCTGACGACCATGTCGAGCTTGTTGAGTGCATGGTATCGAACTTGCAAGAGCTAGGGTGCAACATGAGCATAAAAATCCACTTCCTGCACTCGTATTTAGACCGATTTCCACAAAATCTGGGTGATTTTAGTGAGGAGCAGGGTGAAAGATTTCATCAGGATCTTCGGACAATGGAAGAGCGTTATCAGGGGCGGTGGGACTCACATATGATGGCAGACTACTGCTGGAGTTTGCAACGAAATCTACCTAAAGTCGTTCATTCAAGGAAATCTTATAAAAGATCATTTGCTAGTGTTCAATGGAAATTTTGTTAACATAATGTATTATTTCTTTTGTATTTTTTTGGCAAAATAATAAAACTGTATATTTCAAAAGGTAAAGCCGTTAGCAATCTCCCAGTATTTTTTTCATAGTCAGGGCCATAGAAATACCCAATAACAGAAAAAAAAAATAAAGGAAACAAGACTTGTGTTGACCAGTGTTATTGACTCAAAAAAAAACATGAAAGTAAATATTGGATCTTAAAATATATACATGTCAGGGGCCTAATTAACTTAGCTTAGGTAAGGATTTTATTTTATTTTAGAGGCAATTTACTTTTGATAAAGGAATCATTCTAAATAAGTTTGAAAAAGATATATTTGATTTAACCTACTATATAAGTAGTTTGACGGCAAAGACAAGCAACCACGGTTATTAAACAGGTAATCTGTTCTTATTAAATTCTTATACCAACGCTACGCATCCTATTTAACTATTACTAGAGTTTTAGTCGGCAATATTAAAAACTAAACAGGGTTAACTGAGTAAAATACTTTTAACATATTCTTTTTTCATTGCTATCTATTATCTTTTTTTTTACGAAAGTTTAACCGAAACTCCTTCCATTGTTCTGTTAATGAATAGTATCGAGCGAATACTAAAACTGATTAAAATTCCTTAGTTCTAGAAGTTTCATCAAAAGTGGATAATATACAATTTATATGCAGAAAGAAAGTATGGTAGCCGCATATTTTTCTCTGGTCTATCTGTAACGTGACCAGCACAATTTTTTTTGTGGAAATAGGCAAGACATTCTCATAAATCTTTTGAGATTTACGTATAAAATACATGGCTATACGAAAATTCCCAAATAACCAAATTTCAACCTATTTAAGTAAATTTAGTCATCAGAATAGCGTTTGTCATCCTCCCATACAATATCTGCTGCTACTGAAAATATAAAGATTTTGGAGGATGCGGTATTAGTGATATACATAATATCAAGTTTTGAATCAGTTAACTTATTTTAGAACCTAACAAATACTCTAAAGATTTGATTTCAAATAAGGAGACTATTTTCCAACTCATAAAAATAACAAGCTAGCGCAATGCGAGCCGTTTTTAAAGCATCTCCCATCTCATTCTATCTATTCTGTCTTGCGTGACAGTAACCAAGAGGAATTTAACGCTACACAAACCCAGGCGGCAGTTTTTCCTAAAAAAGTTAACGTTGCTAAACCCGACATGGTTATGGCGGGGCACTCCATTCCTTTAGCATCATCATTCAATTTCTTGGGCGTTAATTTGGACAAATATGTCTTGGCATGAACATGTTGCAAGCATAGCAAAGAGAGCTTCTCGAAAGCTGGGAATATTATTTCGAACCAGAAAGCTTTACACTCCATAACAACTGCTAATTCTATACAAAGCTCAAATTCGACCAACTATGGAATACTGCTCCCATTTTTGGGGCTCTGCTCCTAAACATACACTGCATTTGTTGGATTCTATTCAGCGAAAAGCTGTTCGCCTGATTGGAGACCCAGAACTGGCGAGCGGACTTGATTCGTTGAAACATCAAAGAACCGTTGGCGACTTGAGTCTATTCTACAAGTATTTTCATGGAAAGTGTTCGAGGGATATAGCCCGCTTAATTCCTCCCAGAGCGGTGCATGTCAGAAATACACGTCGCGCTAATACTTCACATTCGTATGAGGTTCAGCTTGTTACTCCTCGTACAACTCTTTTTAACCAGTCTTTTATACGGAGAACCTCATCCATTTGGAATAATTTGCCCAGGATTGTGTTTCCCATCGAGTACAATTTACAGCGATTTAAGACCAACTTGAATCACATGTCGCTCCTGTGGTACTTTGGAGATTTCCCTGCAGCACGTCTACTAGACCCATGAAAAAAAAAAAATTACAGAGACTACATTTTTTTACTTTATCGCAAGACTTGCATTGGCAACAGCATAGTCGTCGTTAGCAAAACTTACCGCTTGCCACCATAAAAGAGACTATAATTATATAAAAGTATTATTTAACGCAGTTCAAATTGTAAACTTTATTGTAATCTCTTACTATTTGTCAGAAAGTATTGGGACGGTTTTGGGAGAAATGCAGAAGATTTTAGATTATTATATTTATTCTTCGAAGGTGCCTAAATGTATATTTTAAACTTTTTAGGTATAATTTCATCCACTTTCTTTTACACTAGAGAGCTAGAGTTGATCCCCGTAGATCTGTGATCACACCACACTCTTCCATATTATTCTAATAAATAAATTTAAAATTCCTATAATTTAATTTTTAATTCAATAAAATATTTTTTTTTCCCTTATGCACTTTAAGATTCTACAAATGCACTACAGATATAGAACTATTGTTTGTATATCGTTTATTAAGAATATATTTCTCAACAACAGAAAGCTGACTTTTTACTTTTTATAAAATTTTGCTGCGAAAACTCGAAGATTCAGATAACTACGTGTTTTCTGACAAGATGATTCTGTTCATTTTTGTTTTCGCGAAAGCCTTGGTGTTTTCTTATGTATGGCTAAAGTCACGAAGATTTAGATAGAATTTGGAGAAATAAGTTAAACTCGGAAAATTTGTGTTGAGAATTAATTTTGTTAGAATACTCTTGCTAGTTAAAATAGTAAAACATTTTATTTTAATAAAAGGCAAACCTTTTAGTTTTAATGAAATTCCTTATATAGTATGTCCCATCAAATTTTAAACAAATGGAAAAATAAGATAAAGATAAAGAAATCTTTATGTCAGAATTGGAAAACAGTTTTCTAAAAACTCAACACGCGAAAAATATTCTCTTTTGGTTTAGATATGTGGACGACATCTTAGTATGTTTCCTTGGAAATGATACTGAACTAAATTCCACTTTAAATCAGCTAAATAATTTACACCCCAACATAAAATTCACACTTGAAAAGGAAACCGATAATAAAATAAATTTCTTAGATATTACAATTTTGAAAAAGAGAAATAGACTAGAATTCGATATCTTTCGCAAACCAACCTTTTCAGATGTCACCATCCCAGCTGACTCAATACACGCTAACTCCCATAAACTGGCAGCCTATAGATCTATGATCCATATAGCCTTCAATATCCCTCTTAGTAAAAATAATTTGAAAAAAAGAACTGGACACAATCAAAAATATAGTACTCAATAACGGCTTCCAACCTAAAATAATTAATGCCTTAATAAGCCGTAAACGAAAACAAATCACTTTCAGCTTAATCTACCCCGTAAAAGAATACCGAGAAAAGAAAACATTCATACCTCTGACATATTTTGGTCCCATCTCGGATAAAATATCCCAAGTTCTCACGACCGAAAAAACAAGAATAGCTTTAAAACCCGCTCAAAAATTATCCAATATATTTTTTAATGCCAAAGATAAAACTAATAAATACAATAAATCAGGAGTTTATAAACTTAATTTTCAAGAGTGCAATAGCTGTTACGTAGGCCAAACGGGACGGAATTTCAAAACAAGATTCGCAGAACTCAATGCCTCTTATAGGCTAAAAAATGAAAAATCACACTTTGCTAAACATTTCTTAGAAACAGGCCATACTTTTCCCAATATCGATTGTTTACAAATACTCCATATGGCACCTAAAGGGTCAAAACTCAACTTCTTAGAATCTATAGAAATTTTACAGACATTCAAAGGACCATAATATAAATTTACTGAATAGTCAATTAGACGTAGCAAATTCTCTTTTGTTCAAACTTTTTTAAAATATAATATACCCACATCTGTTCATCATATAAACATAAAATACCAAAAATCTGTTTTAGTCTTAGTTAAGCGTTTGACAATGTAGTTGTACTACGAAATCGCGATAACGCAATTGTAAAATCTTTACAAATATATTTAGTGACAGTTAAAGTAATTAAGTAGTTTTATTGTTAAAATGTACTGTCACAAAGTAACGGACCACTCAATCAACTCTTTATCCTGTATATTTTTCCTCATCCGAACAGAGCTTTAAATTACCATTCTAAAAATATAGCACACTTTATATTTTGCTTAAATCAACTCAAAATATAAAGGTTTTTAGTTTTTACGCGAGTTTTAATTGCACATTTTGTGACGTAGGCTTTAGACGGAGCGGCAAGTAATTTGTACCACGAACGGTATCTAGAGAGGCGTCAACCCTTCAAGGATATATTTGCTCGATTGCTACATAACCTAGTTAATAGTGGCCAATTTGAAAAGAAACGAACCAAAAATTATGCATCAAACAGGGATAAGGAGGAGAAGAAATAGTAATTTTAGGAACTATCGGCAATAAACCCAACACTTCAATCCGACAGTTAAGAGTATCTACTGGACTACGAAACACTAACGTAAGTCGTACTTTGAAGAAACACGGATTCAGGCCATATAGGACAAGACAAGTTCATCACCTTAGAGATGGAGATTTTCAACGGCGTATGGATTTTTGCTAATGGTTTCTGGAGAATTTTAACCATGTTCGGAATTTTTCATTAAATTGCATTTGGACAGACGAAGCTTATGTAAGCAAGGCAGGTATTTTTAACCGTTACAATTCTTATACGTGGGCACAAGAAAATCCTCATTCAGTTGTGCAGCAAATAAATCAAGGCAGATTTAGATTTAATGTGTGGGCATAAATTTTTAGAAGCAGGATTGTAGGTCCATTTATTTACGGAGGGACACTCACCTCTCAGAGATATTTAGAAATTTTAAGGCAGCAAATAGAACCTCTTGTTGATCAACTGCCGTTAATGGACCTTAGAAATATATTTTTTCAACACGACGGAGCACCCCCTTATAACGCTGCAGTTATCAGCAATTTTTTATCGGCCAATTTCGATAATAACTGGATAGCCAACCAAGGTCCGAACCGATGGCCAGCTGGGTCACCGGATTTAATACCCATGGACTTTTATTTCTGGGAAAGATTGAAAGACCTAATTTTTAAATTGCCGACAAACACCAGGCAAGAAGTCGCAGTGATACAAAGTTTTGCAGCTCTCACTCCTCTTGATCTAATCAACTCGGTAAGAAGTGTCCAGAAAAGGTGCCGCCTATGTGTAAATGAAACTGGTCGACATTTCGAATATCTCTTATAGAAAATTGCTTTATTTTCGTTTGTTCTACTCGGAATAAATTGTTTTACTGTTGTTTTGTTTTATTTTCCACATAGTTTAAAGTACTGTAGCATTTAGTAAATTTCAATGTAGTTATGACTCTTAGAGTTACTTCTGGGAATTTTTTTACGATTTGACTGCTATCGGCACACAATTGATATTGCCGCTCCGTCCAAAGCCAACAACAAAACAAATTTTTGCACAGAAATCAAAATTTTCAATAGGAAAAGAATTACAAATATTTTTCCAAAATGCAGATTTTTGAATAACACTCTGTATATCTGAAACGGTACTAGATATCGATATGCGGTTTTCACCATTAAGTTTATCATAAAAGTTGAGCCTTAGGTACTGGCATCAGTTTTCGTCTATCTCCTTTAAAGGAGTTTACCTTTAAAAGTGTCCAATTTGGACCACTCTGTACATTAGGACTTAATAATTTTATTAGTGTATCAAGGATCAGCAGTCTTTGTTTTCCTTTCTAAAAGGACAAATTATGTTCGTAAAAAAATCACTCTCCAAGATGTTTGCATTTTTTCGCGTTTCAGTGTCAGAGTTAAATCTAGAAGGGATGTTGGTAAAAGGATGACATCGAATATTTCGGACTTTTCTACGGTTCTTGAAGCCGTAAATGTGAAAAGTATGTTGCTATTTCATTATTTCGAATTTTAACAGAGATAATATGTAAAGAGGAGGAGTGATTAATGGATAATCTCAGAAAAATATATTTAATTTACAACTTTATTTTGCAAGAAAAGTAGCAGGTAATAGCTACACCAAGTTTTTTTCCGTTTAATAAGAAATAAATTGCTACTAGCAGATTTATCGTTAATGGACATGTTTCTAATTATTTAGTAATAAAATAGTTGACCCAAAATATTCATGCCTGTAAGTTAAGGCTCTATAATCTCGTTACATTAAGTATCCTGCGTAGGTCACTCAAGTTATATGGCGTCGTCCTAATTACTTATCTAAATCGCATCATTAGAGCTAATTCCACCAATAACACCTAAAGAAGTTTTTACACTTTTTCAAGATTAACGAAAAAATAACTAAAAAAATCAAGTCATGTGCCATCGAAATCAAAACTAAAAAGACACGAGTTGAGCTTAAAAATAAAGTTTTTATGTTCAACTAATTAGTAAACTCGTTTTAAATTAGACCGAAACATTCAATATCCCCTTATTTTGTCCCACAGTTTAATGTGTAAATATTTAATGTTGGTCATATTTTTAAAAGTTCACGGAACCGTGTTGTAACTCCGCCACTTGGGAAAACCGCCTTAATTACTGTAGTTATTTCCTTAACATCTGTCAACCCTACAGCGATGGTGATACATGCAGAATGATCTTGGGATTTCGTCGCTATAAAACTAAACTGACCGTGCTAATGCCCCAGAAGTGACGCTGGAAAAATAAAATTTGCTCTCATGTTTATAAATTTTGCGGAATACAAACTAGACCATAAGGAAAATTTTAATTAAGTTGTACTTTTATAGCACGTTAAATTATGAATTTTTATTTCATTTCTAACTATTTTGTAACGAAAAGGCTTTTTTTAAATTTATGTGTGTTCTTAGTAATATTTGAAGATAATATTCTTTCTATATGTGAGGTGATGGAGTTTGTGATTTTTGATTGAAATGGAAAAGTGCTGTTAAACTTGTCGGGTAACTTGTAAAGAGAACAAGTCTTCGGTCTTGATTTAGACTAGTTTTAAAATTTATTGTTTCAATATTATGCGTCTAATAATTTCCTATCCGATACATTCTTTATTATTCAATTATCTAATTCTTCTCTTCAAGGGCATGGTCGGCTAAATGTTCTTTAAATCTTGTTGTGGTTTTTGAATCGACCTTCTTGTTTGACCAACACACTTCGTGTTACAATTATTATAACTTATTCCTTAAATTCCACTTGTGTCACGTTAGTAAGTTTTATCTCTCAAATTTTCTAATGTATTTGTTAAGTTGTCTGATGACTTATGGACTAACGTGAGGCCTATATAATTAAATACCTTTTCCGGTTACTGATAAACATTGTAAAATTATAAATATTTAACTTAAACCTATGTCTATTTATTAACTTGTTTGTTAACTTTTCGTCATAACCATTGATTCTTGCTTTGTTCTTAATATGCTTAATATCATTTTTGAATTTGACTTCATTTAACGGCATAGTAACTAAACTATGAACCAACAAATGTAACCCGGCGAGTGTATGTTTTTATGATGAATTGAATGATTCATTGCATTGTAAACAACATAAACTAGTCGAGTTACACTTTTTGATTCATCGTTTAGTCACTTACCGGTTAAATAAAGTCGAATTTAGAAATGAAAGGAATTGTATTAAGAATATAGCTAGAATCAATTTATATGACGAAAATCTAATAAACAAGTTAATAATTAGAGGTAAATTTATTTTAAATGTTCATAATTCCACCTTTTTTATTCGTGAGTAAAATTTTATGAAATATTTAAATACCATATAATCCAAAATATACCAGAGGACTTTATAATGTAAGCCTCACGTTAGTCTATAAGTCATTAGACAACTTTAAAAAGTCCTTAGAAAATCCGAAGGATATATCTCTCCGACGTGAGAAAAGTAGAATTTACAAAATAACTTGTAAAAATTTTAACAAGAACTATCTTGAGTAAACAAGAAGATCTGTCCAAACAAGATTTAAAAACCATTTAGGAATGTAAGGTACGGTTCTCCTGGTGTAATTAATTTTACTGCAGTAATTCTAAATTTAGCATAACTGTTGTGTAGTGACTAATTAAGCTCACTTTTATTCTATATTTCACTTCGTCCTATTTCAGTTGCTCTACATCAAATCCATGGGTATAACTGTGATGTATTGGGAAATCACAGACATAAAGTCTATGTATTATCTATTTTATTATGGATAACCGTGTAGGTGAGGATGTAAATCACCTTAAATTAGTTAAAGAATTCTCGCGAGATATTGGCATGGAATTTGGATTGGGTAAATGTGCCGTTATCAAGAATACGTTAAACATACAAAGAACGTGTAGATGAGAACAGTAATTAATTTAAACACCCAGAAAACATACAACTATCTAGTCATTGCATGCAAGATTCACCAACTATTAAAAACCGTCCTCCTACACAAGTATGTGAAACGATTAAAAAGATCTGGTTGTCAGAAATTACAAAACATAATTAAGTTGCTGCTACTAATATGCTGATTGTACCTGCATTTCAGTAGTGATAACGTATCAAGGCAGCCGCATTTTCCTGGAGAGATCAAGTCAATTATGGAAAGTGCTGTAGTTACTGTAATTTTTCCGTTTCGATTACAAGGCGTTTACAAGCCAACAAACCTGACGTTTTACATCTCGACCAACTAACAGAACTGATTTTTGTAGTTGAGTCTTCGCCTCCTGCAGAAACAACTATTAACAAAGAGGAAAAAAAGGCTTTAAATAAAAAAAAATAGATTATTAACTTCGCACTCAGTTCCCACGTTATCAGCAACAATGGTGGTCCTAGTGGGAGTTTTGGGAAGAATTAAGAACACATTCCTAGTAAACTTGAAGAATATACTTACTTCGGCTGATTCACTTGCAATGAACAAGTAAAAAGCCGCTATTTTTGGTTTTGTCGGACTATGATCACTTTCCGAGCGGACGTGAGATGTGATCATTATTATCTGGCTATACCATGTGGTAGCTTGGGTCAGTTGGAGCCACAGGTTTTGCCACGTCATTTTTTCCTTTTGTTTCAGATAATAATAATATTAATAATTACTACATACATACTACAAATACACACCAACATCCATACTTGAAAATAAAGATTACAAGCTCTACTGGGTTCAGTAACCATACAGTTAAAATGCCAATGGACCCGATATTACTTTTCACTTGTCAGTACAAAAAAGGAAAAGTCACCTATCTAATTGACATAGCTGTTCTCAACGACACAAACATCCAAACGAAATACACAGAAAAAATCTCCAAATACACAGATCTTGCAACAGAAATAAAAAGGCAGAAACAAGAAAAAGTCATCATTGTGCCCCTCATTATATCAGCCACAGGCCTTACACCAATAACATTCACACCACACTTAGTACAGTTATTCAGAAGTCAGTGAGTTTGAAAACATGTAACACTGTCAGGTCATTCCTCAGTACACAACGGCAATAGTGTTTATGCTGACTTGGCTTGGGTCCATCCTGAATTTAATTTAAGTATTTCATTGCGGCGCTACATCTTAGATACCGCTGTGCCCCACCTCAAACCTCTCTCTCTATTTCTGAGCTTATTGATTTAAAAAAAGCATTCGATAGGGTACGGTTTAGAGACGTGTTACAAATTTTACGAGACTATAACTTCAACAACAACTACATTAAAATGATAGAACAGCTCAGTAAAAACAATAGAACACATATAAAAACACAGCAAGGACTAACTAAAAAAGTATCAGTATTACCTGGAATTCGACAAGGCATGCGTCCAACACTTGTCAATTTAATAATGGACAAAATAATAAATAGTGTCCATGAGGTTAATAGTAGATACAAAATCGGATAAAAACTCTAAAAATACTGTTTTGTTAATGATGCAATAATAACAGCAGAAAATGAAGATCGCCATTAGATGTAAATTAGCCATTTATAGCAAAATAGTAGCACAGAACGCGCACGACACATACCTAGAAGAAAGCTATAAAGCTCAAAAAATCTATATCAAGAAGAAAACAATCAGGCAAATAAAGCATCGAGAATATTTGGTTGTTTGAGGGACTTAATATGGAAAAATTCCTACATGTCTACAGAAAGCAAAGTACGTGTATATAGAACCAATAGCCTCATAAAAGCTACAGAAATAAAAACACTGAGCACTATCAAATCAAAGGAATAATTCTGAGAGACCAGGTGCGAAGCACAACTCTACGAGGAGAACTCAAGATTCAAGACACGGAACCACATTGACCAAATGTGAGAAAGAAGAACTTTTTTGGATAATAATAATTCTATTTTATTTCCAATAGACATTTTACAAATGAATCTGTCAACAACTTCAAACATACAAATGTATCAAACCTCAAATAAGATTGGCTGAAGTTTATGTAATAAATAAACAGAAATGGAAAAAGTGAATATTATTAAACTTGGCTTCAGACTTCATTTGCAATACAAATATTTTGAATTAAAAAAAAACTTCCTAGTCTTGTCTTGATTTGATATCGTAGTTTGTTGAAGACAGACTGCACCAGAGATGGAGAAAATCCACTTGTTAGTATCCGCAAGCTGTCCCGGTCACGAGTAAAGATATTGTGCGTTGTAAAAAATCAGCTTGCATGTTAACAAATTTACAGGGTACATAAACAGAAATTTCCGATGCGTCAGTAATTTTAAATGTGCAAATTGTATCCTGCACAATGTGCTCTGAGAAATAGCAATAGTGCATCTTGCCATTTTTCTTTTAATTGATAAAATCATCGACTCATGAGAGAGAAGAGCCCCTAGAATCCATTCGGTCGTGAAATCTTAGTCCTATGTATGCATTTTAAAGTGAAAATTCTGCCCTATTGGCATGACGATTTTAACATTCCTCAGTATAAAGCAAAAGTTGCTTAACTTAGGTTATCACATACCGGTTCCTTCTATTCAAGATTTCAGATTATCATTAGGTAAAGAGATTTTAAAGGAGTTGAGCAGTAAATAGCTTCCTCTCACCTTTTAAATTCGAGTCCTCCATCCGCTTGTTTTGTATTTCATGGGACCTAATATATGTTGTTTAAGAACTATGTAGCTAGATACAGGGATTTATTATTAAACCGTTGCAGCAACATACTCATTCCATTATTACACATCTTTCCGTTCTCCTAAGATGGTACAATAAATGATGAGTTATCCTCGAACAAATCTATGTAGAATTTACGACTGAAACAAGAATAATAATATAACAAGTAAACAAAGAGTGTTCCACTACCCTTGTGAAACTACTGAACTAATGATGGTGAAGTCTGATGTAAGATATCTAATTTCAGAGACATACTATCACCTATTTCCGAAAAAACTTGCCCAACACAGGCCCCCGCTGTATACACCTCCGTGCTCCGTGTGGTCCACGAGCCCGCCACAGAAATATTGAATGATCGTCATAGCCGAACATCGTAAAAGAAAATAAAAATATCGTTTTATTAGTGTTCTGTACGGAACACTTATAAGATCACTTCGATATCTGTCCGTCCGTCTGTCTGTCTGTCATACCAGATTTTCTCCGAAACTATTTGACATAGAAAGTTCAAATTTGGTACTAATATAGGAATGAATAGCCTCATCAATGCAGTATAGTTTTAAAACTTAAATTTTGACTTAAGGGGTTAGTTTTGGGGGGTGAAATCGGAAGTGAAAGAAAGAAATTACCAGGTGATCGAGTGGGGTGTCAATTGAAAACTTGTAAAAATACGAGTACAAAAATATATATAATGTAATACTTGCGCACACTTTTCTTTGTATTATTTTTAGAAAATCGCAAAAAATCGCTGCTTCCCCTTATCTCGAAGAGTACTGATCAAACAATTTTGAAAAGATTCTGGAATATTCTCCACAGGGTGTACTTTTAATAATTTATCACAAGTACTACATTACTTTTAATATCGCGAGTGTGTTACATTTAATATTTTATCTGGTATATAAAAAAACAAAAATTTCAAGGTCATCAGTTTTCAGTAAAGATCGGAAAGAAACTTTGTTGAAAATTCATTTGTGGTGTGTTTTGTGAAGTCATTGATCATTTTAAAAGCACTCAACGTATGGAACACTAATTGCGTAAGTCCAACTTGCACTTGACCAGTTATTCGTTGTAAAGAGTAAACTTTTATAAACAAGCTTTTATATCATTAAAATAATTTTACAATAAAAAAATAATCTGGATATATACCAGGTGTACAAGTATGAAATGCGGATTTTTTTAAAAAAAAAAACATGTTAAATTCGGAAGAATGATAAAAAGTGCTTTATATAAAGTATGCTCCATCGCTTGTTAAACATTTTTCCCATCTCTCGGGCAATTTGTGAATACCAAATCTTCCCCTTTTGTTGCGAACCATTCATCGAACCATTTTTTCACATCTTCGTACAAACCAAAGCGCTGCTCAGCAAGTGCGTGTTCCATCGATGCAAACAAATGGTAATCGGAAGAAGCCCAGTCTGGTGAGTAAGCCGCATGGGGTAGAACTTCCCAGCTGAGTACTTCCAACGTATCGCGAACTGGTTTTGCTGTATGTGATGGAGCATTATCATGAAGAAAAATGACTTTGTGTTGCCTCTTTCGGTATTCTGGCCTTTTTTCAACCAGCGAACAGTTCAAATCGGTCAATTGTTGTTGGTAACGTTTAGTATTAAACGTTTCCCCAGGTTTTAACAGCTCATAATAGACCACGGCCCTCTGGTCCCACCAAACACAGAGCATCGTCTTTCTGACACAGCGATTCGATCTTGCAGTCGATGTGGATGGTGCGCCTGGGTCTACCCATGATTTTTTGCGCTTGAGATTCTCAAAATAACTCCTTTTCATCCCCTGTAACTATACGATGCAAAAACGACTTCCCTTTGTACCGAGCGAGCAAAATGTCACACGTGTTTTTGCGTTTTTCCATTTGCCTGTAGTTCAACTCATGTGGTACCCATCTACCGGCTTCTGAATCTTTCCCATTTCTCGTAGCCGATTGGAAAATTGGGCGTTGATCAACAAGCTGATTAACGCCCATTTGCTCGGCGAGTTGTTTTTGTGTTTGCGAATCATCTTCGTCCAACAGTGCTTGCAATTCCACATCTTCGTATTTTTTTCGCGGTTTTCCACGTTTCTTGTATGCAACATCGAAGTCACCACTTTTAAAACGCCGAGACCATCATTCACACGTATCTTGCGATGGAGCATGTTCACCATAAGCTTCTAGAAGTAATCGGTATGATTCAACAGTAGTTTTCTTCAAATGAAAACAAAAACTTAATGCTGTCCGCGAATGCTCTTTGTTCGGTATAAATTTCGACATATTGAACACAATAACACAATACTATGCACACATTTTTCCAGTTTATCACTCATGCGCGTCTGACACTTTTTGATGACACAACAAAATGGCGCAGTGTCAAATCGTTATAGTACAAACTGCATTGGTGCACCATCATATATATATATATATATATATATATATATATATATATATATATATATATATATATATATATATATATATATATATAAATAAAAGCCTATATAAGGCAAATAATAAAATCGTATTGTCTAAAAAAAATTCTTGGAATATCATTAAAATTACACTAAATAATATAAAAATGACAATTATTTCAACAACGACAGGTTGCAGTAATAAAACTCTTGCAAAAATAAAAGGCATTTTCAAAAACATTTTTTTGAAAGAGTTCCTAAACAATTTTATATATTCACATGGTCGAAACTAATCATGCAGCTTGAGGCCCTCAAAAAAGTGAATTTCTGGTAAGTGTTAGCTTTGGAATAGGTAAAGGTAAATTCTTGTTTCATATTGATGAACCATTTTAGTGCCCCTAAACCGCTTGTGAATAAGAGATGCAGTTTCCAGCATTAGCAAGCAAGTTAAAGTAAAAAACAATGGTACAATGGTCTCTACCCTTTGCCTTACACATATAGCGAATTTCTCTTTTTTGCAAAATAAACACAGAATTAAACTGATATTGGCTTGAAAATTCCCAAAAAGGTATACCATATATCAAATGGGCTTCCACCAAACTAAAGTAAACATTGCTTGCCATGCTACCCTCTTCATTTGAAACCACTAAGATTGCGTAGAAATCAGAGGCCAATTTGGCCTTAACGGTGTAAATAAAGTCACTTTACTTGATACCGGTTCAATAAAAGGGATTATAGGATTTTTTGGTAGGTTTTACAAAGAACTTAATGTATTTGCTACAACTATTGACTCAATTTATAAGTATCCATCATAAAAATTTTTTAATCGCTTTTTGGCACTCTCGTTTACTCTACCCAATTATAAAATTTTAAGAATTTTCCATCCTACAATAGTAAAAAAATATTTTAGTCTTCCTGTTCGGAGCCACATGATTCTTTTCATCGTCTTTATATATTTCTATAAATCTATGTTTTATTTTTAAATAATTCTCTAAAAGACAAACTAGTTACTAGCAAAGTATTTTCACAGGAAAATTAAGTTTAAAATCCTCATTTATGGAGGTTTCGATGTGACTGCTAAAATTTGAAATTTATTTCAGGAAGTTTTTTTCGTAACAAAATAAAATACAATCTTTTCAATTTCGTTATATTTCATCTTAAACTATACGAAAATTTTTTTTTAGTTTACTTAATAATATTTTGTTCATGTTGTTTGCGGTCTAAGTGATCTGCTCAAAAAAAAGGTGGGTGGGAGGTGGGCAGTACATCTCCATTTGTAATGATCTTTAACAAAATATCCAAATTAATTATTATTTAGTAAACATATCTCTATCGGGCTACGTAGGATTGGACATTTATGTAAACAAAATGACAGATTTATAAAAAAAAAAATTCAAAAATCGTGTTTGTTTTCGTTGAAAGTCAAGAAATAAATTAAGAAATTATTAATAAAAATAATTGGTTCTAAGTGATCCGATAACTAATTATATGTAGAATAACATGTAAAAATTTTAGCCGGATCGGATAGATAGAATTTTGTTTCTGCTTCCCACGAACCGAAAAAAAGTGGTTTCGAGAAAAACGAGTTTAAAGCTTTTGTAACTGATTTTTTATAGAAAACTTATACTTACACTGCTTAGCTATGCTTGCTGCATACAATATACCATCCATTTCTTCAATGGTTTCATTTTCAGCCCAGGTATAATGGTATGGAAAAAACAACAGAGCAGGTCAGTTCGTCGCAGCTGCCATGGGTAGAGTGGCAGGTTACTACTCCTCGCTCTCTTCTATATGCTATAACTTCGTAAATATTTAAAATTTCGGTCTATATTCTCCCAATATATTTTACTTTAGAAATATGTAAGAAAAAAAAATCGATTTTTTGAAACCATCACACCGAGAAACCCCCTTATGCTACCTATCTCACACAGGGAGAATTACTTTCCATTTTTACTTGTTAAAGGTAGCAAGCAGTGATCAGATTTCATGGTAAACTCGGTTAAATAGCTACAAAGATATTTGAGTCTATGAAAAATACTTATGATGGTAATTATTTATCTCGTTCAAAAGTAGTTGAGTCGCCTTAAAGAAGGACAGAAGTCACTTGAGAGTGTACAGGCAGAACGTCCCAGCATATGCTTCTGACGCAAATATTGAGAAAAATTTATGGTCGCGTGTAAACTGGTGGTCATTTTTTATGCCGATTGATTTCAGAAAAGTTTAATATCTGTAAATCAAGTGTTCACGATAATATTTTGATGACGCCAAGGTCGAAAATTGTTCTTCATAGCTTGGCACCCAAACAGAAATAACAATACGTGGTCGAAAACAAAGGAAGTGCCCATCATATTTTGAACACTCACGGAATTTTCAACAAAAAACTATGTTTTCTCGATCATGACAATGAATGCCCACTACTACGTGGCTGTCCTGGAGTAGCTTTTAAGGGCATTCAGAGAGTTTGTCCAGAACAATGAATAGGGAATAACATTTTTTTTGGTTTTGCTTGCTTGCAGCTTTTTGCTCCAAAATAAGTGTCTGTATCTATCACCCTCCATATTCACATAGTGTAGCTCCAAGTGACTTTTTAGAATTTCCTAAACTCAAGCTTCACATGAAAGATCAGCATTAGAACGATTTAGAAAACGTTCACCCTAGTGTGACTTCCGAGTTGTAGCAGATTTCTAAAGAACAATGAACATTGTGTTGGGGTTGAAAGAGACATCCGAAGTAATTAATTTAAATTTGGCAAACACAGTAAAACAATATGTTAATATGTTCCATGAGTCTATTATTGGAACACATTTGAAAACAGATCAACACAGTTTTAATTCGGCGCGAAATTTTAAACTTTTTCAGCCTTAAAATAAAGGTAAAATCCTCGTTTCATTTTGAAAAATATTGAGATTGCGCTCTTACAATTTCGGTCACCTCAACATTTTAACGATATTATTTAAGTAAATATGGTCAAGCTCTTGTTGTTTTAGCCATTTTTCCTTCAAGATAATGAATATTCGAGAATAATCTTTTATTATTGTTTAATTTTGAATTGTCTAAAACTATTAGCGAAACAAAACACGTATATTGTGCTATTACAGTAATCCTATTGTTTCTATTACTATAAAAAATTTCGATTCTACCAGTTCCAATTTGCGAATTCCATTTTACAGCTACAATATATTTTTATCCTAATCCGACCGTAGTCATCCCTATCCCACCTTTCATTAAATATGCCCTTAGTCAGCGTAATACGCCTTTCTAATACGGTGGATAAAAGTTAAAAAACAAAATTTAACTTTAGCCAAACACTGTGCAAGCTTATCTTGTAAAGGGACTTATATTATCCATTTTAAACTTTTTGTTAAATTAGTTTTTTTTGTTTGAGGTATTTTATATGTTTGTTGGTATTTATGTGATTTTGTTGAATATTTCCTTTACATAAGGACTGAACTGAATATAGTTCATTAAATTCTTAATTACTTAGAGTTCTAATTTTTATTTATTAACAACGTCGTAAACGAGAATCTTAAAAATATATTTGATATGAAGCAATTTTAATAACCATTTTTGGTCCACTTCTTACGTAAGTCTTTTTTATTTTCCTTCATGACATTTTGGACAGTATTACTTGGGATTCCCTTGATGGCTTTTATATGTTTATTTTTAAATTTTTATTTTCTCGGTCTTCTGTCTACGTGTCTTAATTTTTCTTTTATTAAAACCGTCATATTTGGTTGATCTGAAGATTTAGGCGCGAAATCCGCGTTGTTTTTCGTTATCAAGTTTACTGTGGGCGTACTGACCTGACTAAATCAAGTTAAAATAATATTGATCCATCCATGACCATCATATTTTCGTAAAAAGGACAGTAAATGATTTTTGTATACCCTCTTTTCGTACGCCATGCTGCTAGTTGTCCCCGTTGTTACGGAAAAGCTGCTTAGTATTCTGCATTGGCCCACGAGGTATTTCAGTTCAATATTTCTACTGCAAAATCTCTCCTTTAAACGCAGCGTAAAATTACGTATCGCGGAACGCGAAAAAATCTACCCTAACCTACCTTTTTCGTCCAGGCACATGCAGGAGTTTTTTCCACAATCAGGTAGTATAACTTTCTGGATCGTTTTTTAATGAGTTCCTGTAAGATGACTGAAACTTGTGCCACTTTTATTTTTGATATGTTTTCAGTCAATAAATAACGAACTTGATAGTAGAAGTTGAAATTTGTATCTTCTTTGGAATGTAGCTGCCTTGAAATGTTTGGATTTTCAAGTAGTTCGTCCATAATTTTTTTTATCTTTTCTTCATTTATTTATAAACACAAATGATAAGCGATTTTAACAATTTTAATGGATTGGGAATTTTAATGGATTGGCATTTCTAAATAAACTAATCAGAATTAAGGCTGTAATGATTTCCACAAATGTTTAACGTTCATTTGAATGAAAGGAGAAAATTGTCGGTGATACTATTAAAAATAATGGAAGTGCTATATATGTTCTTTGAACGTTTTCGTTCCTCCCAGTAACAAGCACCAAGCTATAAAATAAGAAAAATCTTGGAAGTAAGAAAACACAAAGACGTCCCAGAACAAAACCTGTATATAAATTTGTGATTTAAGACGAATACCCCGAATTTTGCTAACTTCAACCGACATACTTATGAAGATCACAATGGTATTTTAAGTGAGACTCTGTCCCAAGAAAATTATTGAATGAATCTAAAAGGTAATGATAGATATGGTAATATAACAAGAAGAAGCTTATTGAGGATGTTGCCAAAAGTAATATAGGCGGACACACGTACATCCTCATTAGTAACATGCCACAAGCTAGAAAAAATTGGAAAACAAAGAGTCGACAGACCAGGGCCTCCAAGCATATATATGATTTACATCAGAACTGTGTATACCATTTCTATTTACTTTCTAATAATCTTCTCGTTATATTATTTCAGTTGTTAGTATCCTTTCTAATTTTCATGGGGTAGAGATTCACTCAGGTTGCTATTGTGGATTCTGTGAGTATATCCGTTGATGTTAACAAAATAATTTGTCTTACTTACATACCCTGCCCGGTCAAGGTTTTGTTGTTATAATTTGGTGGGTGTCACTGATGAGGTTTAAAAAGTCCGAACCATGTTGGCCATTAGTTTTAACCTCGTCTCCAATAATCTTCTCGTTGTATTATTACAGCGGACGTGATCTTATATCGAATAATACTCTCATTACAGTATTTTCGTGGTTATCCTCATCTACGTTTACTCGATGACGTCCATTGGAATATCAGTTTTGACCGTTTTGAATTAGGCATCCTTAACAAGTGACCAAACCACTATGATTCTTTTAATTCTATTATGGACCGGCCTTGATACCCCGGTGAGTATAGAGCCTACCAACTGGCCCGATGGTCGCTGGTGCGAATCAGAAGCTAACGGTTGGTATTGTGGCGTCTCTGCTTTTAAATCAATAATCATCTCTATGTATATAGAGCTCGGCGCTAATACGCTTATGTTCGGGGGGCCAATAAAATATAAAGGTAAAAAATCTATTCTACATAGGCATTCCAAGAAGTTCTCAGTCTGACACATACATGTTATAAACTGTGAAACCATAATTTTATTAGAAAGTTCCATCCTTTGTATAAACACATGTAAAATTTTATTTCGATCTGTCAATTCATTCGAGTTTAATATTGACGTTTCTTTGATTTTGTAAAGTGAGTAAATTCTTTGTTTTGGATGGTTTAACATCAACAAAAATTCATCCGAAATTATTAAAACTGTATAAGGATGTATCACCTTCACTTTCCACTATGAAAAAATGGACTGCTCTTTTGAAATCTGATCGTACAAGCCTCGAAGATGATCCACGCGAAGGTTGTCCAAAAACTACTACAACACTACAAATCATTCAACAAGTCGATGATATGGTGTTTGATGATCGACGAGTGAAAGCGCGTGAAATAAATGCGACTATAGGCATCTCAAAAGAACTAATTGGAAGTATTTTGCATGAAGAATTACATATACAAAAGCTTTGTGCATGATGGGTGCCTGCATTTGCCGACAACTGAACAAAAACGCATTCAAACGTATTTGGATTGTTTTAAGCAAAACAAAATATATTTCAAGCGCTGTTTCATAACTGTTGATGAAACTTGGAGCTAACACCATACACCAGAGTGTAAAAAAACAGGAAACAATTGATTGAACCTGGTGGAAGTACACCAAAGAAGGCAAAGACGGTCCTATCAGAAGGGAAGGTTATAGCAACAGTTTTTTGGGATTACAAAGGTGTTTTGTTGATCGATTATCTTCAGAAAGGTAAAACAATTAACATACATATTGGTGTAACTTTTTGGATCAATTGGATGCGAAAATTTGTGAGAAGAGACCTGCTTCAAAGAAGAAAATAATTATTTTTCATAAAGACAATGGACGTGTTTTGGCAATGGCAAAATTCAACGAATTAAAGTACGAATTGCTTGATATCCAGCATATTCACTAAATAAGGCTTCCTCTGACTATTATCTGTTCCAAACCTGAAAAAATTCCTGACTGGAAAGCATTTTACATCAAATCACGAAGCTATTGCAGCCGTGTATAGATACTTTGCAGACCTTTCGGAATCACACTTTAGTGATGGTATCGAATTATTGGAAAAACGTTGGAATAAATGTATTGAAGTTTGAGAAGATTATATTGAAAAATAAAACATATTTCACGTCAAAAAAAATTTCTTTCATTGTTAGGCCGAGAACTTTTAAGACAGCCCACTATCTGACTGTTTCTGTCTTCTTTCTTCTATTTCCAATTTATTTACTTCGTACTCTTTCTATTGTTAACACACCAGTATTTATTCGGAAATTAGGTTGAGCACCCTCAAAACTTTTCTTGTATTTCTACTGCTTTTCCCTATTTTGTCTAAAATAAAAATTTATCTACCCGCTTTAAGTGGCAAACATAATTAAATAAAATTTCCAATCTAGTTTCTGAGTCTACAACTGTTTGATTTATATATATATATATATATATATATATATATATATATATATATATATAAAATTGATATGGTTTTACGGAGCGAAGTACCCTAATAGACGTATACCATCTAAAAAATCTTTTCAGTGCTTAATGGAACAGTTTGATGGTAGTGATAGCGTTGAGTATACGAAACGGAAAGTAGTAAACCAGAATGCTACCAATGAGGAAAGAGAAATGGAGATTTTACTTCATGTTGAAGATAATATGTGAATCCCCCTACAACACCAGTAGATATGGAAAATAGGATACGGGATGCATGCAGGACAATAACGCCTTTTATGCTAAGGAAAGTGAAGGAAAATATAGTAAAAACGACTAAACAAGTTTATTCAAGTAGACAGGCATATTTTTTGGAATATTTATTACGTCATAATAATTAATCATTAGATAAGTTAAACTATATTAAAATTATTATTAACTATTTGTTTATGTTTTCACAATAGCTTAAGTGTATTAAAAACAAGGGTAAAAATTGAAAAATTCAAAATAAATCGGAAACTATTAGAAATAGGTATATGACATACTTAATAAAAGTTGGAGGGTTTTCTAAAATCTATCAGAAAAAATAATAATATACAGGGTGTGCCGTTTAAAAAATTTGAGATTTTTCAATTTAAAATAGTCGAAATGTATAAATTTATTTTGAACACCCTGTAGCATCTAACTCAAATTTCTTTACATATATCTTTTTTTTTTCATCTCGGTAGAACGCTCGTACCAATTATGAGTATTCCGTCTTCCGAAACAATGGCGCTACTGGCAATTTTTGCAAAACTAAAAACAATTTAAAAAAAATTGAAATATTAGAAAAACTAGTGGGTTTAGGTATATAACATTATTAATAAAAAAGTCATAAAATTTTACGCAAAATTAAAAAATTAGAAAATAGAATGTTCCATTTAAAAAAACATATGTTATATCGGCCACACTTTTTTGAAGTACCCTGTATACTCAAAAATAATTTTAAGCTGCGCACCTTAACATTCCCTAAAACTATTGTATTTAACATTTTTTCGTCATTCCCGAAACAAATGAGATAATGAACTTTACCCTATCGTTGACACACCCTGTACAGTAATAACTGCCTATTCTACTTTGAAGTAAAATTTTGGAGCCTAAACTCAATTCGGGATATCAGAAAGACCGGTTGAGACAGGAATTGAGAAAACCATCAGGTTTGTTGAAGATCTTCTGCCAACAGATTGACGAATAGATGTCCTACTGCTTCCTAAAGAAACTGAAGGATTCGAACCCAGTTTTCTCAAGATTCTACACGAAGATTTAGTGATGAAAAAAGTTATTGCAAAATACCCCTGTGCAAAACTTCCTGCACAGGGGTAGGAATTGATGAGAAAATAATTTTGTCTATGCTATTGTATACCGGCAACATTTACTATAATTTCGAATCGGTTATTTAAACTTAAGCAAATAGGTAATTACTTGCATGATATTCTTTATTTTGTTTTAAAATTAACCAAAAAAAAATGTGTAGCCTCGTGACGAAAATGTGTTAAAAAAGTCGTAACATTTAATTTACGCACACAATATCGCAAAAATATCTATTTCCAATTTTGTTTATTCTGTTCAAAATAAGAATGAATTATTTATAATAAAATAATTAATGTAATTAAAAGCTCTGCATGCGTTCATTACCTGTAATTTATGCATTAGACCTCATTTTAAGGGGGGAGGCCTGTGTAAATGACCGTCTTTTTATGAGTCATTTATTGATAAACTATAATATTTATACAAAAAAAACAAAAGTACATAAAAAAAGCAACTCTTTGGCTACAAAACCAAAGCATCAACTTTTTAAAAAAATTCAAAATGGCGGGGCAGCAGCTGCTTCAAATTGACTCCTTGAATTTCCGCCATACAACGACCAGGTCGCTATTGTGTATTAAAAAAAAATTATTAGAGTATAATTATACGCTTTGCATAAATTTAAATTTGCCAAAAAAAAATCAATAATTGTGAATTAGGGACTATTTTGAAAAAACTAACAGTTGTCAAAAAATAATATTTATAATTAACTTTTTATAATTTTTGTACATTGATTCAATGGAATTACTTTTTGAACTACATTGCTTGGCGTGCGAAATTTTTCGTTTTGAGAAAAACGCGTTTAAAGTGCTGTGCACTTGGTCCAACTTCTTCTTCTTGCTCGGTATATTGCATATCCTTGGGCTTATTATCTGAGTAATTCCGACGGCAAGAGCGACTTGAACGACAATTAGGTTCATTTTTATCAGTTTTTAAAGTCAACATTATAAATAAATGAAAAGCTCAACACGTGAAGTAACTGAACCGACCTTTCATGAAACGATAGGTGCATTTAGAGTTCGATTTAAAACTTGAGGAAATTCTTCAGATATTAAACTAACTTTTTAGGAAAAAAAAAATCGTCAAAAAATTTTTTTTTACACAGGCCTCCCCCCTTAAAGGACTTTTCCTAATTGGGTAATTTTTAAAGTAATCGAAGTAAATAAAGTAATTTGCCTTAAAGCTCGTGTTCTATATATAAGTTTCTTTATAATATAGTTCCATCAAATCCATAAAATTAAGGAAGGATTTTTTGATTCATCAAAGGCTTTTTTTAAACTGCAGCCCTTCTATCCTTAATTAAAAGAAGCCGGTTCCTGCAGATCAGTTATTAATTACATAACCGGAAGTTGGTAATAAAAGAAAATTCCAGTTAGAAACGGCGTTAATGAATAGCTTCCCATTAATAAGGACTAATTAGATTTAATTATGTTTTATAAAGCTTATTGTGAGCTGGAAAAGTGGGTAGTCTTGAGGACTCATTCAATTTATTTATTGGAAATTTTCTCCAAGTCACAGTATTGAGTAGGATTCAGTTCATCGTAAGAAATTAACAAGATTTAAGTTATAATTCATAAGAAATTTAAAAAGAAATAAGCATTTCTTGCATGTTCTCTGTCCTAATGAATTTAGAAAAAAAGTATATTTTATTTTGACATCACAAATAACTGCTTAAAATTTCTTAAATATTATAAAAATGTAACTAGTTTTAAAATATATATAAGAATACGGGGTCCGAAAACAGTATATTTTAATAAATTTGGAGAGTTCTTGGTTCATAATAGTGAATGTAGCTTACGTTCACTATTATTGTTTTTCTTAAAATATTTTCTAGAAATTATACCAGGACCACAATTACCATACTTTCTGACGCCTGTAATATACGCGTTACATCTCTCGTGTTGAGCAGACTGATTTTATAAGGGTACTGTATACTAATTATTAAATTTAATTGTTGACAGACTTTTTAGTGTTCCGTACGGAACTATCTGTCGCACACGATTTTCTCCGAAACTATTTGACATAGAAAGTTAAAATTTGGCATAAATATAGGAATGATGATTAGAGTCGTGTAGTTTTGAAAGTTAAATTTTGACTTAAGGGGTAAGTTTTGGGGGGTGAAATCAGAAGTGAAAAAAAAATTTTTTTAGGAGGTCATCAAGTGGGGTGTCAAATGAAAGCTTGTAAAAATATATAAAATGTAATACTTACGCACGCTTTTCTTTGGATTATCTTTAAAAAATTGCGAAAATCGCTTCCCTTCCGCGTATCTCAAAACGCACAGATCAAAAAATTTTGAAAAAATTCTGAAATATTCTCCACATGGTATAAATTGCACGAAAATTATCACGAGTGGTGGATCTGGTATATAAAAAAAAAACAAAAATTTCAAGGTCGTGAGTTTTCAGTAAAGATCGGAAAAAAAATTTGTTTAAAATTCAACTCAATTCCGTAACAAAATTTTTTATTTTAAAAGCTATCAACGTATGGAACACTAATTACGCAAGTCCGACTTGCGCTTGGCCGTGTATTTAAAAGTAACATAAGGTAACGGTCCACATTATGAGACGCGAATTGCACAGACGTTTGTTTTCTAATATTTTCAAATATATGTAGGTGGAAAACAAAATTTTTTTTGTATTTAATGAGTACTTCTGCATGAAATGAACTGAAATTCATTTTTTTAGTATAATTAAAGTTTAAAATAAGGGAGAATGGGCGTTTAAAAGAGGTTGTCTCCATGACCCTATTTAGTAGACAATCTGAAGGCATATGTCCATGGTGTCTCATAGTATATGTCCCTCTTATGAGACAGTTAAAAAAATCATGAAAATTATTTTTTTAATAAGTTTTCTTTATTGTAAAGATACTTTAAACATAGAACATGTAATTAATAACATTTTTCAAGACAAAGTAATAAATTTTTCATAAATTAAATAAAAATTTAGTATAAATAAAGATCATAACCTATTTTTCTTGTTTTATTTTCTTTTGGAGCTCTTTTACTTACTCCATTAGTTTTTTTTTGTCTTCTTGCATTTTCTTGATATTTTTTTGCTTTTCTTCTTTGATTTTTTAAATATTTTCTTTATCCATTTGAAGCTTCAACGATGCCTCTGATGTCCCCACAGATGGTATCTTGGGTTTTCCTGATTTTTCAACTTTCATTTTCTTCTTCTTTGGCAGGAATTCAATTGGCAGTGTATATATTTCTTTTAAAGGTAAATTTTGTAGACTAGCAGCTAAAAATAAAAATTTAAGTAATTATTTGATAAAAAATTACATATTAAGATAATTCTACTTTATTTATATTTTCGGCAGTTTCATTACTTGCTTGATTTTGATTATTTTCTTGATTTGAAGCAAATAAATGGATGTGCTCTTGTCTATTGTAATTTGTCTCTGTAGGTTCTGAAAAGATGTGAAAATTAGATTGGCTCTCATCGAACAAAAATATTGAATTTTATATCTACGTACCGGTTGCATCATTATATGATAAATCCTTATTATTCTCATGATCTTGTGATTCTAATTCATCAAAATGAGCTACTTCGTTAACAATATTTGAAGTATTATCGATTAAAATTGTAGCTTCAAATATTTCTTCATTATTTATCAGATCAATCGGCTCAATATATAAAGGAAAAACTTCTAGGTCATTTGAAGAGACAACATCCGCAGAAAAAGAAGTATTCAAATCAGCAATATTATTTTGTGTAGCAATAATAATCTTATGATTATCAGAATTTTCAATTTGCTTGATTACTGGCTTTCGATTAATTGGATTGACTGAAAATTTTAAATTATATAATTTTAAATAAGAGTATAAACTTTATATGTGCATGGTTAATAATTGTGAATTAAAATTATATTATTTTATATATAAAATACCTGTAGATTTCTTATGTTCCTCAAACCAGAAATTAAACAATGATTTATCTTCCAAATCACCGGTCCATGATCCACTTATTGCTGCTTCTGTGAATTTAGAAAGCTTATCTGCTGGTAATCTTTTTTCAATTGTTTGCAAAAATTGCTTTTGGACTTCAATCTCTAAATTATAATCATTCTTTTCTTCAACAATATGTTTCGTCTTTTTCCCTTTTCTTAAAACATCAAAGTCTATCATTTTAGGATTAAATGGATAAAGTCCTGATGCTCTAAGTCCACTTATGATGATATTTCTTTCATCTCTCATGCTGTCGAAAGTAAATTTCAGCACATGAGGGAAATCTTCTTTTTTTATACGCATGATGCTTTGTTGACTTTTCCATTTAGGCACACGTTTTTTCCATGCCACTTTAAAGGGATGAAAAAATGCTATATCCAAAGGTTGCATGATGTCAGTGGAATTGAGAGCCAACATGATCAATTCTATTTTCTTTTCTCTGCAAAAAGCTACCAGTGGTAAATTCAAATGAGACGAGTGGTTATCCATGAAAACAACAACAGGAAATTCAATATTTTCTTTCACTAGCCATAGATAGAATATATTAGTAATGTATTCGTAGAATGTCTCTGTTGTCATCCAGCCACTGTCGGATACACCAATACCCCAGCCTGTAGGAGTATTATTTACAATTCTCTTTGGTAAATCTTTTTTAAAAGGGTACATGATCATCGGTGGAGCACGTGTGCCATCAGCACTAAACATGAATAGAACTGTTAAGGCTTCTCTCCCACCATCGACTATTTTATTTACTGTACGAGACCCTTTTTCAGCCAGTACTCTTTCAGCATCAGGACATAGCATTATACTACTTTCATCACAATTAAAATATCTATTAGAAGAAATATCTAACAAGTTTCTATCTTCTAAATACTTTTCTATTTCTCTAAACCACTCTTATAGCTCTTCACGAGTTACAGTTGCTCTACTGCAACTTAAATGCTGTGGTCTTTTAATACACAAGTTTGGATGGCGCTTTTTGAACCCTTCGTACCAGTGTCGACTTGGACGGTCGTTTGTGAAGGGAGTCTTTATTTTCATAGTTTCAACTAATTTTTGTACACAATCAAATAATTCCGATTTTGAGACAAGCGCTCCTACTTGTGATTTATACAGCACCCAATTGACAATATCATCCTCTTCTTTCAGTGAGATAACTATTCCTGTTCCTGATTTTTTTTTCTCTGTCTTTCAGGATCAAGATGTTTTTTTCTGTGTAACGTCGATGCAGGTACACCGTAAGCAGCAGCTGCTTTTCTGACAGAAAGTCCACTCTCCTGCATTGTTTTTAAAGCATTCTTCATGCTTTTAGGGCAATAGTTTAATCTTTTAATCTTCTTCTTATTATCATCACTCAAATTAACGTGGACCACATTTCTTTTCAATAATTTGAGTTTTACTGTCTGTTTTTTTTTGCTCCATCTATTCTTATATTATTCTTGAATTTGCCCATTATTAAGTGTAGCTATTATTTTCTGAAACAAATAATAAGTGAATTCACACGTTAGCAAGTTCAAAACTTTTTTAAAACATTTAGTAAAAATTGTAAGTATAATATAAGCATACATAATCAATATTAACATTAATATACTTTTAGGTTAGGTTTATAATTAGACAATATTGCACATACTTACAGCTTATAATTTGAATCTCGCAAATAAAATATAGTTTTTATGCTATAATAACACGATTTAAACAATAAATATTATATACATCAGTCTCAAAATTTGTAAATATGCACTGTCTCATCGAAGTGGTACAAGCGAAGATCACATGTCCGCGTCGTACAGTTCACTGAACATAGCGTCTCATATGGAGGCACGTCCGAATTCATAAATGCAGGTCTATCGAGACACTCAAATTAAAACTATTATCGTTATGAAAATTGATAAAATAAGTGCAAAAATAAAATCTGCAGCTCAAAAGCCTTCAAATAATATATAATTTATACTAAAAAATAGTATAAATTGTCCAATAAAACAATATAAAGCGATCCATTTAAGTCGTCATTTCACTCCATCTGGCCGTAGCTTGAGAAGCAAACAACGAGACACGAACTTTTATAATTTTTTTTTTCGATAAGTTTGGTTAAAATCAATATTAAAACTAATTAATTTATGATAATATTTCCTGAATAATATTATCATATTTTTTTTTCAAGAGTTACATGCTCTTACTTTTTTTAAATAGTATTTTTCATTCAATGTCTCATAAAGACGTACTTCGTCTCATAACGTGGACCGTTACCTTACGTTCGGTGAAACCAAAATAATATTTTATTTAAGTGAGGTAATTTTTAAACTCAAATATAAAAAAGTAAAAGAAAAGTTGTTATCGATATAGAGTAACTATTACTCTTACACTTGATAATACGATAGCATAAAACAACATTTTGTCACACTCTATTTTGTCGGAGTTGCCTAGGATCGATCTCAGGGTAAGACAGGACTAAGAAAAAGGATTGTTCAAAAATGTTTACCATTTATTTCGAAATGTACAAGATACACTTAAATATCTAAAATACGTTAACAACCTCATTCAATCTAATTGACACATGTATTGGGGTTACAATAACAAAAAGAAATACATTTCGTGCACTCTGTAGTTCGCGGTATAGCATACAAGAACTCCGAATACTAATTGACCTCAAACAATCTTCCGGATGAGTGAATTTTCAGTTTAGTCAAACGATGTAGTTTATGACCGTCTGAAGTTGCTTTTTTAATTAAAATTGATTATATTTTGCTAGTGTATAATTTTGTCGATTTAATTATTCCGAAGGAATTGACACTAACTATCGTAACCTACAGTCATCAATATCACAAAAAAAAGCTTGCTTTATTTAATTTCTTGCTTTCTGACAACATACATTTGGATTGATCAAATGTAAGAAGAAAAAATTAAGCTGGAGAGTTATTCTCACTGGTTTTTTTCAATTAAGCGAATCACAGATATTTAATTTTTACTTATCTTCGCGAGCTAAGTTTTGAATCCTTCAATATATTTTCTCGTCTAGAGGCCCAAAAAAACGGCCCATTGATAATACTCTAACGCCCGTTTGGCGTAATCCTAGACGCACTAAAACGCACTAAACAGTGGGTAGTTGTAAGATTCAAACGAGACTTTTCGACCTTTAGTACGAGTTTTACTGATTTATAAACTTGAAGAGACATAGAACTCTATAACTGTTTTTTGCTTAAGAATTATGGGTTTCGAGAGAAGGTTTCTTCCATTGTCCTTTAATTACAAATATGTATTTTTATGAGTTGAGTACACAATATTATGTTTTTAGTTTTAAGCACCGCTTTTAGTTGGTAGCGATAAAAAATTATTATCTATATCTGGACTGATTTCGTTTTTCAGTCGCTGATGAAACGATAATACAACATGAGGTATGATGTTCTCAGTCTGAGTTCCACTATGGTGTCTTTACTACTCAAGGCTTGTTTTACGAAAGCTAATTTTATAAGCTTCGATGACAACGGATCCGTGACAGCTTACCGAAAGTTCAATACCTGCCTAATCATCGACCTCTAGTTTCTATTCTTCTCCGGCGTCTACATATTAACCTGAATTTGAAAGACGATAAGCCTGTATACGATATCGAGATCCCGGTTTTATACTATCAAGAACTGAGCCAGAGCACAAGGTCCACTGATTCGTCTCCGATGTTGCAGACCGTCGGCACGAAATTCCGATTCCCTATGACAAGTTCGCTAGAGCTTAAAAATTTCATTAGCGCCCTGCTCGGGGAATGGACATCATTATCCTCCCACGGTATGTGGTCTGAGTTGGAGTTATATCCCATAATCAACTGCAGCTGCTGCTTCCGGCTCCAACTATAACTGGTTGACTTTCTTCGTCATATCGTCTACACCGAGCATACTACAACTTTCCTAGTGCTACCAGGTCTCTTGTACAGGGCGTTGTACAGAGGGACAGCAATAAAGTGTTTCTTACACCAGACTAATACCTCTGATTCGATTCTTTAAGAACTAATTATTTGAATGAAGGCTGTTTACGTCCAGCTTTAATACTCCCACATAAGGAACCGTTCTGAGTTTTATATTTCGCTTGTAAAAAGTGAAGTTCATGTTAGTCGCCTACATCTTTCTATTTCTACGTATGTCTGAGGTATGACACCAGTAGTAAAGTCAATTCCTCCTACAGCCGAAGGCCTTTACTCCACCTCACAGATATTAGGCGGCATCGACCTAGCTATCTATTGGCATTCGTGGTCTAATGGGATTTTCGCAATTAAAGGGTACCCGGATGGTTCTGCAAGAGGATAGTGTGAAAACGATCCCATAAGTTCCTGTATCGATCTCCTCTGCGGACATATATAGTCCCTATTGAGTTCTTTCGGGAAGATTTCGTGATAATTCGCTGAATGAGCCTTCAGTAAACAGTAAAGGTTTGGTCCACGACTCCCAAGTTTTTTTTCATGTTTCCGTTTACTTATTTTTAGTACAATGGGAAACAAGAAAAACGGTGGTCGATCACAGTAAAGTTCTACAGGGTGCGGCGAGAATAGTTTCTTTATCAGGCCATCTGGTGTCCTGAAAGTTCAGGTAAATACCTCTTTGTTATTTAACCCTGCACACGAATCGTACAACGCCTTAGCTCTTTCGACGACTAAGACTATATCCGTTGGATTCAGTCACAATAGAGCCACAGCTTGAAGGATAGAGTCTTGTTCTAGGAATATCCGATAGATATTGAGTGGTTGGAATTATCCCTAACCTTTCCTGAACACCGAAATGCTCGTGTTCAATTTTACGCCAATTGAGAACAGCCATATCCTCTCGACTTTATCATAATGTTCAATTGTGTTATTCCAAAATAGAATTATTATGGTTAATATATATTTGCTTAGGAAGGCCATATTGCCGATTGCCTATAATTTTAAAATCTTTCAGACCTTTTCCTTATTATTAGTATTATAATTGACATGAAAAATTAGAACCCCATGATAATATGAACTAACTTGTCTTGAAATCAAAAAATTAATTGATAAAAATTAAAAAATATCAAAGAATTTAAGCAAGTCGCGTCCCTTATGTTTCTAATTAAAAATCATCTCTTATGGATCAGTTATTAATTAAGAAAAGGACGGTAAAAACGGAAGCTGACAATAAAGGAAAACCCCGAGCTAAAGACAATTTTAATGAATAATCTGTTTTAACAGAACTTAGATTAATTTAATTACAATTTTTAAATCTCAATGCTGGCTGCTAAAGTAGGTAGTCTTAAGGACTTATTGGATTTAATTAATTAAATAATAATTTTTCTTATAATAAATATTAAGAGAAATCTTATTTAGGCAGTGGTGCAAAAGGGACATCGCCCCCCCCCACCATCTACAAGAAATTTAATTATAAAACGAATAGCATTGTTTAAAATTATTAAAGTATTTGTATTTTAAACGTTTTAATGAAATCAATGAATAAATAGTTAGAAAGTTATGTGGATAGATATTAATGGAACAACGTTAAAAGCAATGAGAACAGACACTTGGTTGGTTATGGGGCCAAGACGAAGAGTAAGTCTGGTCCTTCTTTTAAGGGATGGTAGTCTAAACGCCATATATAACTCATGCGTATCGTCTGTCACTGGTCAAACTTTCTTGTTTTTATAGTCCACATTGCCGCCTCAATAGGGATTAATCCAGTCCATATCATGGCGAAAATATCATATCTGGCGACGTTGTCCAAGTACTGAATATATTTGAATTTCACGCTAAATTTTAGAAAACGCAGTAATGCCACAGGCAATATTGAATTTCTATGATATAAATTAACTTCTTGTGAAAACAGCACTCGGCTGTTCCAGGTGGTCACCCATTCTTGAACTAACCGAAGTAGGAGTAGATAAATTTCCAGTAACTAAGTCGAAGCAAGCAGATATCCTTCCATTTCAAAGCTTTCAGAGCTCATCAGTTGGGCCAAGGCAACACACAGCTGCAAATATTCTTCTACTTCTTATTGGTAAGACTGAAGACATTTCTTGTGTTCCTTGCCTCATTCTATATATGAAAAGAATTAGCTTTAGGCTTGTTTCTTAGGTGGTCCTACTTGGGGACTTTTGCCTCTTCAAATTCAAGTTACTTTGTACCTATTTTTTCCATTTCTACTTTCTGGTTTTGGGCCCTTTTACTACGTTTTGTATTCCAAATCTTCCCCGAATGAATACATTTGTTTGCCTGTCTAGTGTTATGCCTATTATAAAACTTAGGACTCTCAACTCTACACTTTTTATTTTTTGTGTTTCTTTCTTTCTTTTCGTTCTCGCTGCAGCCCATTTTAATATCAAGCACACCATAGCTTTATATACTTTCACTGTCGTCTCCATTCACAGCTAATTGTAGGGTTCTATTATTCGGAGTTTGTATTTCCCTAAGAGTATCACGCCGAAGCGTAGTTTTTACACCTAAATATTTAAAATTGATTACTTTTTTATCTGTGGAGTCATTTATTAGTAATTTAGACCTTCTTCGTTAGCTGAAAATCACCATGCATTTTGTTTTCTGGGATGCTATTTTCAGATTACAGTATTAGCATATTACACTGATGTGTTAGTCTCTGTCGGTCATCTTCATTGTCTTCTAATAATATAGTATGTTACGCAGACGATGCATGTCCATTTTTTAATTCTATTTTTGTTTTTATAGTTTCAACTATAAGGTTAATAGCCAGGTTAAAAAGGAAGAGTCTAAACGAGCTTACTTATTTCACTACCTCGTAAATAGTAACTTCCTCTGTTTGTCTTTCTGAAGTATCTATTCTAGATTATATAGGTCATCTATAATTTTTATGATCTGTATCGGTATATAAAGATTAAGAAACACATCTTTAAAGATATTAGTAGACAACAAACCTTAGCCCCATGTGATTTATATCTCCAGAATCAAGAGCAACACCCACGTCACAAAAATTATACTAATGTTGGTCTCTATACCGAGGTCACTAGTATTTCTGTTGATAATGTTCTTTTAATTTTTACAGTTACAGCCAAACATTTAACAGTGGTATTGTTACCCTATTTACCTATGGCGATATTACTACGAATTATATGATTTTTTTATTTTTCGGCTTCAGCTTGGCTTTTATATTAAAGATATCAACTTAATTCAAATAGAGTAACTTATTTAATTAAAAATAGATATATTTTTAAATAAAATACTTACTTTTTCCCGCATTATTATAATAGATCTCTCACGGAGTAGTCGTGACAGATAATGTTAAGTTTGAATTATAACAATTTAAGAAATTTACTCTAAATCATTACCGAAGAGAAAATATGATCACGTCAGCCGGAAACTAAATACGAGGAGAGTATTCCGTGACCGATTTGGTAAGAATCAGACTTACTATTTGTAGAATATAAATATTTGGAAATCTTTCACGTTCTTTACAAACAAAACCTAACAATTCTAATGGTTATTAAGTGAGACTCTAGCGAGACGTGGGAAAAGTTACTCCAGGAATGTGAGAAACAGATGGATGTATTCCCAGATAAAAAAAATAACCGGTCAGGTGAAAGTTGAACTTGCGCAATTAGTGTTCCGTACGTTAATTGCTTTTAAAATCAAAAAAATTTGTTACGGTAGTATAAAATGATCAGTGACTTCACAAAACACACCCCAAATGAGTTTTCAACAAAGTTTGTTTCCAATCTTTACTAAAAACTGATGACCTTGAAATTTTTATTTTTTTATATACCAGATAAATTATTAAAGGTAATGCACTCGTAATAATTTTCGTTCAGTCTATACCACGTGGAGAATATTCCAGGATTTTTCATCAGTACTTTTCGAGATAAGGTAGGGGGACAGCGATTTTTTCGCGATTTTTTAAAAATAATACAAAGAAAAGTGTGCGCAAGTATTACATTATATATATATTTTTTACTCGTGTTTCCACAAGCTCTTATTTGACACCACACTCGATGACCTACTAAAATTTTTTTTTTCACTTCCGATTTCACCCCTCAAAACTAACCCCTAAGTCAAAATTTAACTTTCAAAACTACACGGCTCTGATGAGGCCATCAATTCCTATATTAATACCAAATTTCAACTTTCTATGGTAAATAGTTTCGGAGAAAATCGGGTGTGACAGACAGACACCGAAGTGTTTCGTACGGAACACTAAAAATTATACAAATTTAACAATTACTATTTTAAAACGGGTAAAACTTCTGGTATATTAGAAATAGTCCTAACCTGGAATCCAGGAATGATACAGATAATGTTTAACACGTGTCGAAAAAAAAAAAAATTAGTCAGTCATATGTCAAAATCGATCCATTTTGTTTATATCATAAAAAGTGCTACAAAAATATATACTCCTTAAAGAAATATTCTAAATCGCTAATACAAAATATATCTTATGTAGGTTGTCGAAGGTTAGTGAAAATTAGTTTTTATTACATTTTACTTACCTTAACACAAGTCTTATTATGAAGTGTTTAATTATTGAGGAGAAACACCTTGTTTGTACTCTATTTTGAAGGATAAAAATATTAAAATAATCGGCTGATTGCACTGCTGAAATAAGAATAGGCAAGTAGTTCTCCAATTTCGGCCAGTCAATGGTAACGAAGATTTTTGATAAAAGGTTTGATGAGAGTTTTACGAGTTATTATCGACGAGCGTTAGTTATCAATATTTTCGACAATTATTTTTGTTGCAGAGTTATGTAAGTGTTCATGTAATAATATACCGTATATTTGCAATAAAAGGAACTTAGGATTCTCACTTAATTTTCCGCAATCTTAACCAAATTACCGCCAATTTAGTGAAATACTAGGCTAATTGCTTTTTTATACAAATTATTTGAGATGTAGTCAGTGACGCTTCTGGTGATTTTATTATATTTTTTTTTATTTAGAGCTCGCCCTCCGTTGACGGGGTATTCGGATACATTGTTGCCGCTTCCTTGAAGTCATTAAGGTTATGACTCATTTATTTTCATTTTGTGAAGATATTCCTTGGTAACAATTAATGACATGAAAAAATTTTGAGCATACAAAATATATTTTTTTTACATTTACTCCAGTTTTTTTGGACAAATATATTTAAATAATTTATGAATACTAAGCCAGGGTTTCTTTGACTTTAAATAGGAATATTACATTTTCCGTTTCTTTCAAATATAAAATTTTATTACCTAATGTACATTCGTGGGCAAGCGTAAGCGATATGAAATTTTGTACTCTACTTTCAGAAATGTATAAAACAAAAAGCACATAATCAAATTTATCATTTTTTTTATGTTACGAGACATTGTTTTTTATCTTTCCAATGTAAGTAAAGGAAATGTGATGTATCTTTTAACCTTTTTTATGTTCAACATACGCATTGCGGGCAAATACTCGAGTCTTTTCAGGAGGAGCGCTGGTACAAAAATAGCAATTTACGTTGATTTCAGTCTTTGAAGAATGTACTCGTTGGGATATACAGTCTCAGGATTTCTACTGAAACAAAGAGAAATTATTCCATAGTTATGGTTTAATGAAATCTAACTTTTACAATGGATCCGAAGATCTATAACTTATAAATCCGATGATTTTGTGCGTTTTAACTTGGATAATTATTTCAGGTTAGTAGTTATAGCAGCGATTCTCAAACTGTGGGGCATGATTACACTATTGAAGTGGGGGCGCGAGCGTATCGAAAAGAAATTATTATTAAAAACCGGTCAAGTGCAAGTTGAACTTGCACAATTAGTGTTCCGTACGTTGATTGTTTTTAAAATAAAAACTTTTGTTAGGGTGGTATAAAATGATCAGTGACTTTGCAAAACACACCCCAAATGAGTTTTCAACAAAGTTTGTTTCCAATCTTTACTGAAAACTGGTGACCTTGAAATTTTGTTTTTTCTTTTTATATACCAAATAAATTATTAAAGGTAATGCATTCGTGATAATTTTCTTTCAATCTATACACCGTGGAGAATATTCCAGAATTTTTTCAAAATTTTTTGATCAGTAGTTTTCGAGATAAGGTAGGGGACAGCGATTTTTTAAAAGTAATACGAAGAAAAGTGTGCGCAAGTATTATATTACATATACGAGGCTGGTTTGAAAAGTCCGTGCAAAAATAAAAACTACTTATGTGTTTGGGGTAAACCTTTTTTATTTTTCGACATAGTCTTCTTTTAGGCTTATACACTTCGTCCAACGATGTTCTAGTTTGTTGATCCCTTCCGAATAATAGGATTTGTCCAAGTCTGCAAAATATCCATTAGTGTCTGCAATCACCTCCTCGTTTGAATAAAATCTTTGTCCCCCCAGCAATTTCTTCAAATTGGGGAACAAATAGTAGTCCGAGGGAGCCAACTCTGGAGAATAGGGGGGATGTGAAACGAGTTGGAATCCTATTTCCATTAATTTTGTGACCACAACTGCTGAGGTGTGTGCTGGTGCGTTGTCGTGATGGAAAAGGACTTTCTTGTGGGCCAATCGCGGGCGTTTTTCTTGCAGCTTGGTTTTCAAACGGTCCAGTAACGATGAATAATATTCACCTGTAATAGTTTTACCCTTTTCCAGATAGTCGATGAGGATTATCCCTTGCGAATCCCAAAAGACAGTCGCCATAACCTTTCCGGCCGAAGGAACGCTCTTCGCCTTTTTTGGTGCAGATTCCCCCTTGGTAACCCATTGTTTAGATTGTTGTTTGGTCTCAGGAGTATAGTCATGTATCCATGTTTTATCCACAGTGACGAAACGACGCTTAAAGTCCTCCGGACTCTTCTGGAACAGCTGCAAACCATCCTTGCAACACTTCACACGATTCCGTTTTTGGTCAAGCGTGAGCAATCGCGTTCAGTCAAGATGCCCACAGCACTAGCAATCTCACGCACCTTAACTCTTCTGTCATCCATCACCATATCATGGATTTGATCAATGA
>CM032455.1:119768925-119923925 GCA_019049505.1 Pachyrhynchus sulphureomaculatus
ACAGACAGACAGACAGACAGACAGACAGACAGACAGACAGACAGACAGACAGACAGACAGACAGACAGACAGACAGACAGACAGACAGACAGACAGACAGACAGACAGACAGACAGACAGACAGACAGACAGACAGACAGACAGACAGACAGACAGACAGACAGACAGACAGACAGACAGACAGACAGACAGACAGACAGACAGACAGACAGACAGACAGACAGACAGACAGACAGACAGACAGACAGACAGACAGACAGACAGACAGACAGACAGACAGACAGACAGACAGACAGACAGACAGACAGACAGACAGACAGACAGACAGACAGACAGACAGACAGACAGACAGACAGACAGACAGACAGACAGACAGACAGACAGACAGACAGACAGACAGACACAGACAGACAGACAGACAGACAGACAGACAGACAGACAGACAGACAGACAGACAGACAGACAGACAGACAGACAGACAGACAGACAGACAGACAGACAGACAGACAGACAGACAGACAGACAGACAGACAGACAGACAGACAGACAGACAGACAGACAGACAGACAGACAGACAGACAGACAGACAGACAGACAGACAGACAGACAGACAGACAGACAGACAGACAGACAGACAGACAGACAGACAGACAGACAGACAGACAGACAGACAGACAGACAGACAGACAGACAGACAGACAGACAGACAGACAGACAGACAGACAGACAGACAGACAGACAGACAGACAGACAGACAGACAGACAGACAGACAGACAGACAGACAGACAGACAGACAGACAGACAGACAGACAGACAGACAGACAGACAGACAGACAGACAGACAGACAGACAGACAGACAGACAGACAGACAGACAGACAGACACCGAAGTGATCTTATAAGTGTTCCGTACGGAACACTAAAAACGTTCATTAAAAACATTTAATATAATTTATTGAAAGGAAAGCAAAACAAAATACATTCTGACATAATAAAAAATAAAATACATATTTACACTGATATAATACACCTATAAATAGGATTGTACTAGTACTCTATTGAGGCCATCAATTCCTATATTAGTGCCAAATTTTGACTTTCTATGTCAAATAGTTTCGTAGAGAATCGGGTGTGACAAACGGACAGACGCACAGACGGACATAAAGACACCGAAGAGATCTTATAGGTGTTCCGTACGGAACATCAATACTTTTTAATAATAAAAACGATCTCTCTTCTGCACATTCCAATAATAAATTTGAATAAATTCTTCTAGGTGACGTTTTAAATAAATTTCGACTTGAAAGCAGGTCTTTTTCGTTTCCTAATTACTTTAAGTGTACTACTTCGCAGCCAGAAAAATTACAAATATTTAATGAATTTTTCCATTAATGTTCGTACAAGAAAAAAGAGGGGCGAATAATTAATTACGAAGGCATTAGTCGATGCGTAAAAATTAATTATTTAGGATCTTGAAAGCCTTTAATGAAAAAAGTACTAGAGTAATTAGTATACCGAGAAAGTCTAAAAAATTTAAAATCTCATTTAAATTTAAGATATTTTTTATTTGTTGGTATTACCTTGGCTTTTATTTACACGAAAGTTAAGTGGGTATTAAAGAAAGTCGTTTCTTATTCTTCATTTTTAAGATTTGTTTCAAAAAAATTAAACTTTTATTAGATTTCGTCTAAATCTATTGGCCTATAAAGTACGTATATAATTTGAGTTTAAAATCGTCGATTAAAAAATGCTTAAGTAATTAATGCACCAAGTTTCCAATTCAGTTTTAGTCGCGGTACCCTTCCAATAGTATTTAAATAATGTAAGTATCTTTATTAAATATATTCAAATCTAAAATTTCCAACACTGCCAACTCCACTAGATATGTGGATTATGTAAGCGAATATGGTTTCTTTAAGTTTCGTCCTGTATATGTATAGCAGCCGAGAATTTAATTTAAGATAATTACTTAATTAATCAAATTGACAACACATTGGATCGTCAGGAGCGAATCAGATCAATTAATAAAGAAATTAAAGTGGGTTGTAAAAAGGACAAAAACGCATACTTGAATAATATATGTGACGAGCTAGAACAACACTCTACAAACAATCGACCGCAAGAACTTTATGAAAAAGTAAAATACCTATCGAAAGAATTCAAACCTGAAACACAAATAATCAGAGATAAGGAAGGTAGAATCATCACCGATATGCCTGGAATCATTGACGTTTAAAAAAATTACTGTAAAGAACCTTTTTTTCCTCAACTCGTGGGCGACTGCATTGTCGACAAAGAAGTAGCAAAAAAACAAGAGCCATATATTCTTAAATCTGAAGCCAGGAAAGCTATTCAAAGCAAAAAAACAGCAGGTACTGACGAGATAACTGCAGGAATAATAAAAAAGATGGGAGAAACCGTCATAACTATGGTACATCAAGTGTGTAATGTGACATGGAAAACTGAAAGATGGCCGACAGATTGGTGTGAAGTTGCATTTATACCCTTGCATAAGAAAGGATCCCCTTTGGAGTGCAGCAACTATAGAACAATCGCTCTGGTATCGCATGCTGCTAAGGTATTTCTCTGGATCCCAAATGAAAAACTCAAAACTTTTCTGCTGCCGCAAATATCTACCGAACAATCAGGCTTCATTTCAGCACGAGGGACTGGTGGTCAAATTCTTAACATACGCTAGGTAACAGAAAAAGTCCCAATAACAATCTATATCTGTTTTATCGACTATTTTGAAGCTTTCGACATAAAATGGAACCAACTCTGGTCGATTCTAATCCGCATGGGATCACCTATATATCTTGTAAACCTTAAGCGATCCCTGTATGAGAACACAAATGGCAGAATTAAACTGAATAATTCTTTTTTAGATCCTTTTAACGTAGAAGCCGGCCACTGACAGGGCTGTATTCTGTCACCATTATTTTTTAACATATATAGTGAACATAAAATGAGGTGAGTTTTGGATGGCTGGATTGGGGGTGAGACAATCGGTGGAAAAAAGCTAAGTAGCCTTAGATATGCGGATGATACTGTTATACTTGCAACGTTAATACAAGACCTAGGATAAGTTATGGATCGCCATGAATTCACTAGCAAAAACTATGTATTGACAATTCATAGTGCGCAAGCTAAAGTAATGATTGTTAGACGTAATGAAGATTTGTTACACATAAATGAAATTGTTGGTTTCACTGTTGTAGACTATTTCAACTATTTTGGATTCCTCGTAACTAACAATGGTGGTTGTGAACCGGAAGTAAGAAGACGTTTGGCTATTACTAGAAACTCGACCATCAAACTCACTAAGGTCTGGAAATATCCAGCTGTCACAAAATATTCAAAGTTAAGATTGCTATCCAGCTTTATATTCCCCATATCAACTTACAAACATGGATCATTAAACAAGCTGACAAAAGACGAATAGATGCGTTTGAGATATTAGCATATCGAAGAATCCTCATAGTAAGATATTATACCGCTCAACTTTCTCTATTTTTAATAATTATTTTATTTATTAAACTAGCCGGGCCCGCGGCTCCGCTCGCGTGGACTTGATTCACTACTATCGTCACTGCTTATTCCTTATGTTACCCAACGTAATAAAATATCTCCCCTTATCTTCCAACATTTCTCCTTATCTCCCATTATCTCTACATAGTTTCCATTATCTAGGCTTATCTCCGCTTATCTCCCATTATTTCTCCTTAGCTCCCATTATTTCACCTTATCTCCCATTATCTAGGCTTATCTCGACTTATCTCGCAATATTTCTCCTTATCTCCCATTATTTCTCCTTATCTCCCATTATCTCGCCATAACTCCCATTATCTAGACTTATCTCTGCTCATCTCCCATTATTTCTCCTTATCTCCCATTATTTATACTTATCTCCAATTATCTCAGCTTATCTCCCATTATCGAGGCTTATCTCGACTTATCTCCCATTATTTCTCCTTATCTCCCATTATCTCATCTTATCTCCCATTATCTGGGCTTATATTGAATTATATAGAACATATGTATAAATTTATAAAACCACTTAAATCGGATAAGTGGTTCTCAAGTGATAAGCTCACTAACGGACAGACAGACAAACAGGCAGAGAGTCAGGCAGATAGACAGAGAGATGTTTATATATTTTCTTAGATTATAGATAACCTGGCCAGAGAACAAATGTATTAATTAAAAAAAAAAGACGTAAATCGGATAAGTGGTTCTCGAGTGATAAGCGCACTAACGGACAGACAGACAGACAGACAGAGACACGTTGAATTTTATATATATATATATATATATATATATATATATATATATATATATATATATATATTATATTCTTTGTTACATGATATTGTTCCAAATTTAATGCTTTAGGCAGTGTATTACAAGAGAACGCGCTAGCAGCAAACTTTTCTCCGACTTGATTCACTATTATCGTCACTGCTTATTTCTTATGTCACCTAACGTAATAAAAATATATCCTATAACCTGGCCAGAGAACATATGTATGTTTAAAAAAAACCACGAAAATCGGATAAGTGGTTCTCCAGTGATAAACGCACTAACGGACAGACTGACAGACAGAGAGACGTTACATTTTATATATATTATAGATATTCTTTGCTACATTATATTGTTCCATATTTAATGGTTTAGCATGTTTAAAAAAAAAGCACGTAAATCGGATAAGTGGTTCTCCAGTGATAAGCGCACTAATGGACAGACAGACAGACAGAGATACGTTGCATTTTATACATATTATAGATATAGATTATTATTATTATTATATAACCTGGCCAAAGAACATATGTATGAATTTAAAAAAAGACACGTAAATCGGATAAGTGGTTCTCGCGCGATAAACGCACTAATGGACAGACAGACAGACAGAGAGTCGTTGCATTTTACATATATTATATATTATTAACGCCAGAGACAGACAGAGAGACATTCCATTTTATATATATTATAGATTATAAATATTCTCTGCTGCATAATATTGTTCCATATTTAATGGTTTAGGCTGTGTTTGCAAGGGAACGCGTTAGCGGCAAACTTTTTTCCAACTTCCTTCACTACATTACGTCACTGCTCATTCCTTATGCTACCTATCGTAATAAAATATAGCCTATAACCTGGCCAGAGAACATATGTATGTTTTAAAAAAAAAAGTACGTAAATCGGATAAGTGGTTCTCCAGTGATAAGCGCACTAACGGACAGACAGCATTTTATATATATTATAGAAAAGAGTCACTATTTGCCCCTTATGTATATCTTAACTTTTGAGAATGGATTGAGTGGATATTAATACTGAGAGAACAAAAATTAGATATAAGCTAGCCCGTTTTTTTACTGGTAGAGAACATGGAGATCGAGATAATTTTTGTACGTCTTTTGAAAATAGTCTATAGTTGTTTAAAGCTTAGTTGTACTGTTTTGGACACCATTCATTTAGAATAAAAGAAATCTAAGTTCAGCTCAAAAAATGAAAAAATACTGATGACTATTTAGATGTTGTTAGATAATACAATAAGGTACAACATTTACGTCCTGTAAGATAGAAGGGGAATTCAGTGAGACACTACGCTATCACAAAAAAGTATATTAACAAAAAAAATAAAAATTCTTACATACATTACACCCTTAAAATTACATAGACTAAATAAAAACCCCTTATGCTATGAGAGTGCACACATATAAAGAGAATCTTTAAATTGGAATTATCAAGGTTTTATCAATCCTAGGATCACTAATTCTAATTGTGAAAAATGACTTTAAAAGACACGACACAAAAAGTTTGTTTATGATTCGCTTCCTGTGAAGCCGACTTCGGGATCACACGTATTACGTAGTCGTTGGAAACACACGTTGTAGAAAGGAAGTGAGATATTTAAACTGGTGTACTAATGACTTACTGCTTGGCTTCTGCTCGTGGGTTTTTCATCAAACTGCTTGGCCCCTCCTGGTAAGATTCTCATCAAAATAGTGCCTCACACACTACTCCCTCATTCTCATTTGGGTAACTGATCACTCTTTGACCCGAAATGCTTTAGGATGAGTAGAACATTTTTGGAACCGAAAAAGGTCTCAGACTTGAGGTCTGAAAAAGGGCACCCACTCGGTGATAAAACCGTTTCACTACATGATGGAAGAACTAGCCATCACTGCATGACGGAGGAAAGAGCCCACTAAGGTCTGACGAAGGAAAAAGCCCTTAAAAATTGCAAATGGCTGTTTATATACCTTTGCCCTTTCGAAGTGAAGTCTTCGAAATGTACTGGTTCACTTCCGGAACGCAAATGAGACGGGAGTATTAAACCCGCGACTTGATAGACAAGGACCGATGATGCTCGTCTTATAATCCAGACACATTCAATCAAATAAATCTATAACAAGCGCTTAATATGGTTTAAGTTACACTACTCAATTAAATATAAAAAAAGGTGATAAAATATAAATTCACTGCTTAACTTAAATTAGCAATTATTAAATGAATTATAGAAAAAAAAAACAGTATTGTAACATGTTCTTATAATCTAGGAAAAAATGAATGTTACAATATACCGAACACCGTACTAATGTATCTATTCTTGAAGAGCTTAGTATAAATGACCGACTTTCAAATAGAATTAATAGACAGTACCTGAAATATTTTGGTCACAATATGAGGAAAGCTTGTAGGAACGGGGAAGGTAGTAGGTAGAAGATGAAGGGGACGGTCTCCAGCAAAGTGGTCCGACCAAGTAAGATCTCTTCTTGGTATGGGTATGCACGAGTCATGTCAGGTCGCACAGGATCGAGGTACCTGGAGACGGACTATTGAGCCAGCAACTGCATAATATCACCGATACTGCTATTAGGGTAAAAGGATTAAGAGAGATAATTAAATGGACACATATTTTTAATATATATTATTGATACTGATAATGATTTAAATTTTAACAATGACAAGAGATACAACTAGAAATTTTTTAAAAGAACATGATTGAAACAGATCTTACTGATGATGTTTAGCCTAAAGCTTGGTTTCCTTTCTTATTTTGTCGGAACATATGGACGTCGTGACGCGCCGTTCCAATTTCTAGAAGAAATACAGATATTTTGTTGGCGTTTTATGATTACTATAAGTATAAAAAAGGACCGGTCAAGTGCAAGTGGGACTGGCGCAATTATCGCTCCGTGCTGTGATCGCTTTTAAAATAATAATTTTTGTTTCGTAGATATAAAATGATCAATGACTTCACAAAACACACCTCAAATGAGTTTTCAACAAAATTTGTTCCGATCTTTGTTAAAAATTGATAACCTTGAGATTTCTGTTTTTTTACCAGATAAATTATAAGAGGTAATGCATTGGTGATAATTTTCGTTCAATCTACGCCTTATGGAGAATATTTCAGAATTTTTTGATTAGTACTTTTCGAAATAGGGTGAGTGGACAGGGTTTTTTTGACCATTCTTTTTAAAATAATACAAAGAAAACTGTACGCAAATATTATATCATATATATTTTTGAACTTGTGTTTTTACAACTTTTCATTTGACACCCCCACTCGATGACTTGGAATTTTTTTTTCACTTCCGATTCCACCTCCCAAAACTAACCCCTTAAGTCAAAATTTAACTTTCAAAACTAGACGGCTCTAATTGGGCTCTCAATTTGAATATTTGTGCCAAATTTCTATGTCAAATATTAGGAGGCAACCGGGTGTGACAGACGGACTACGAAGTGATCCCATAAGTATTCCGTACGCAACACTAAAGACAAAAAAAACACCTGTAAATCTATTAACAAATTTGAAAGGTAAAAAAACACAAAAAAAACGAATATTAAATAGGTTGGAGAAGAAATCGGAAAGAACAGAATATTACTAACCAATCATTGCCAATTTGGAAGAAGTTGAAATCGCTTTTCGAAGTCTCCAACAGACTTTTAAACGTGGTTTCCTGTAAATGCTTCTTCTGACATCCCCGGTATTTAGACATTTCCTGATAAACCCCGTACTTTTGACAATCAACCTTAAAACCCGACTGTCATGTACAATGATATTTAAACTAAATTTGTCTTCATTGGCGCGCTTAGAATATATCAAACTTTTCACTTTCAAACTGATCAATAAGATTCTATAACTCTGGTAGTGCTGTCTTCATGTTTTGATATTTTAACTACTGAGATGCTGTCTTTAGGCACTAATTTAACTAGCACCTTCAAGGTCACGTAGTTTGAATGTCGATCGATGCCTTTACGTGAATAGAAAATTTTTACACACTCGGTATGAAAGTGGCTGTTTATATATTTACTTAAGTCCATTCAATAGTAAAACTAAAGATATTTTGAAATAAATATTGAAACGGTTTTTGCTCTTTTGTGACTTAACTTTTAGTAACTAGGAAAAAATCACAAAGTTCAATATCTTTCACGTGGTCCCTATTAGAATAATTATCGAAAGAAAATTTTAGGTAATGATCTATAGAGATATTACTTAGTTTCGCTTATTTTAAAGATTATTTCAAAATTTATATCGTCAATTTCTACTAATACTACAAAACTCATCCATCCATTTTAAGATTTATATTGAAACTTAAAATCAGATTACAATAATTTTATTTTTTTTTATAAAACTTTCTAGTATAAGGTTATATTTTATTCATTAAATTATCATCAACTAAAGCATGATGGGAATAGGAGACCATCATTGGTAACATTATAGATGCAGCTGTCTATTTTAAAATGTGTTGCTATATTCGATCAGATTTTCAATCACATATTAGAGATCCATCTACGAGTAAGCTTTAAGCTGTATTCGCGTCACCGTAATTTCAGTCCAACATTTTTTTATGCGTATAGCACACGTGCTGTAGGGAAGTCCCTAAAACGCTACATGAGCGATGCATGTACGGAACAAACGATTCACGTTGATTTTGAATCATAGTCCTGGGTAAGTGATTCCAAGAGATAACTTGAACCTCATATGGATGCGATGTATTAGCGCGACTTATGTTCCTAGCATGCACTGCTCTGAGAGGAATTAAGCGGGCTACATCCATCGAACACTTTCCATGAAAGTACTTGTAAAGTAGACTCAAGTAGCCAACCGTTCTTTGATGTTCCAAGAAATTTAGGTTGCAGGTGAGTTCTGGGACCCCGATCAGGCGAACAGCTCTCTTTTGAATAGAATCCAGCAAATGCAGTGTATGTTTGTAGGCAAAGCCCCAAACATGAGAGCAATATTCCATCGTTGGTGGAATTTGAGCTTTGTATAGAATTAACAGTTATTGTGGAGTGTAAAGCTTACTATTTCGAAATAATATGCCCAGCTTCCGAGAAGCTCTGTTTGGTATGCATGCAACATGTTTATGTCAAAATATACGCCTAAGGCGTTCATAGTAAAGGTATTAAAAAGAAATCTGTCTGCTGCCATTCATAAGAAACTCTCTTTGAGGAAACACGAGAGCCATAAGCAAAACCTTTCAAACATTCCATAAGAGCATAATTTGTCCAACAATCCGTCATGCCAAACAACTTCGAATATATCAATTGCAACCGCTCGTGATTCTCATGTTCAATTGCGTTGTTCCAAACATGTGTGAGATAAGGTAGAAAATCTCATGTTGATCTTTGCTTGCCAAAGTTGATGATGATGGTCGATAATAATATTGAATGCTTTTAGATGTTTTAAGAGATGATGATTAACAAACTTTTTTATAACTTTCGATATTATTGAAAGCAGTGCGACTCGTGGGTAGTTATTTGGCATGATCTTATTGCCTTTTTGGTGTATCGGCTGAACTATGGACCATTTTCAGTAGTTTAATTGTTTTACATGTTATCTATTACTTTACCTGTTGCCTGTTTATCTGTTACAATTATCTGTATATGGAATAAGCGTTGAGAACTGACCGTATAAACAAAGCTGAAATAAATTTTCAAATGATTGCAAATAATTGGTTTTTTAACCATTAAAAAATACATAGAGATCTTCATTTCTAAAGTTAAATCATGAAAATATTTTTTTATATATTTAATTTGTACTTAAGAGAAGTAAAGCAAATCGAGGTAAATTCTTTTTATGCATACACATTATACAGCTTGTATTAAACCAATGTTATAGCTTTTTCTCAATTCAACTTGATATGTTCGATTATAAGATGAACAGTTGAGGAGCTATTATTTTGCAAAAAAAAATAGAAAAACGCGGTACAATACTCGAATTAGATGGGGCAAACATACAATATGAAAGCTGTCTTGGAATTTGTAAAGTTGATGCTCCAGCAGTTTGAAGAAGGTTTCAACGTTTAGAAATATTTTTGAAGTATAAATCTTCATGGTGTATCCGTATATTTAACATGATTGACATAGAAGCTTCTGCTGTTAAGAAAATGAGTTCCGATCTAAATATGAACATAGTGATCATGACAGTTGTAACTGTGATAAATTACTTCTACAGTAAAAAAATTAAATTTTTTAAAAAATAAGCTTGCCATTGCTATCGATTAAATATTTTTTTTTTTAATCGATAGATTCCTCATTATTTTTACGACATTCGCCTTATTGCGTTATTTTTTTAGTCCCTAAAAGCGCTCCAGGAGCGGCATGTGTGCGGAAAAAGCGAATCATGTTGTTCTTGAATCGCTGTAAGTTGTACTCGGTGGGAAATACAGCCCAAAGGGATGATGTTCTCCATATAAAAGACTGCTTGAAAAGCGTTGTATGCGGAGTAACAAGCTGAACCTCATATGGATGTGAAGTATTAGCGCGACGTGTATTCCTAACATGCACCGCTTTGGGAGGAATTAGGCGGGCTACATCCTTCGAACACTTCCCATGAAAATACTTGTAGAACAGACTCAAGTCGCAAACCGTTCTTCGACGTTCCAGCGAATCAAGGCCGCCGGCCAGTTCCGGGTCTCCAATCAGACGAACAGCTCTTCTCTAAACAGAATCCAACAAATGCAGTGTATGTTTGGGAGCGGAGCCCTAAAGATGGGAGCAGTATTCCATAGTTGGTCGAATTCAAGCTTTGTAAAGAATTAACAGTGTTGTGGAGTGTAAAGCTTTCTGGTTCGAAATAATATTACCAACTTTTGAGAAGCTCTCCTTGCTATGCCTGCAGAATGTTCATGCCAGGATATACTTGCTCTCAAAATAACGCCCAATAAATTGAGTAACGATTCTAGGGGAATAAAGTGCCTCGACATAGTTATGTCGGGTTCAGCAACGTGAACTTTTTTAGAAAAAACTGCCGCCTGGGTCTTCTGCAGCGTTAAATTCCACTTGGTTACTCTCGCCCCAAGAGAGAATTTCTTCCAGGTCTTTGGCGTTAGAAGTAAAAAGCGTGTTTTGTAATTTTTAAAAATTCTTATTAGCGATTTTTTGAAAGTAAATTAATTTATTGAGCAATTTTGGAATAAATTTGGTCATTAAACGAAATTTCATATACCGATACGTTGAAAAGTAATACAATTGTAATTGTTTAGCATGATCAAAGGTTTTCAAGAGGTACGAATTCTTTAAAGGGAAAGAAAAAGCAACTGAAGACAAACATGTTATGGATGACCATCCATCGGAACCACAGAATAAAGCATTAACAAAATCAAGTATCTTATACTCAATAATCTCCATTTAAACTACTAGAGATCTTTTAGACACTGCTGGATTAAAATAATCGATTTTAAAGGACAAATTAAGCTTCGCTATTTTTTTTTTTTCAAAAACATGATCGTGCTGACTCTGCTTTAAGATCCATTACTACGAATGATAAGACGTAGAACTAGTCATATGGTCCGGAAATAGTGCAACAATCAAGTGAATACCGTATAAAATGGGAACTTAAACTGAAAAAGCACATCAATGTCTTACAAAAATCAAGGTAATGTTAACTATTTTTTGCAATTACCTTGGTGTTGTACAAAAATGCTCCTTCCTATTAAATAAACAGTTTACAAAGAGTTAGGAGTCATTTAACCTGAGTTAATTCATAAAAGAGTTTGAGCTGTGGCAGGACAACTGACGGATACAAAATTATGAGTAACTTTTTAACTAAAAACAAAACCAAGCACCAGATATGAGACCACGTGACTTCTCTTGTATGCTATGTTGAAATTGTCACGCCGTGGACAGCATTTTAAATCTTGTCTTGCAAGCAATATCGGACATCGCGTATAATAAGTGTTTTGAAGATTGGAAAAAGTTGGTATAAACTATTTATACTGTAAGAAGATTTATTTGAAGAAAATCAAGATTTTAAGAACTAAAAAAAAATAATGAACACGGTTTCTGTTTTATTTAATCAGTTCTCACAATTTTTGATCATACGCCTAGATAAAAATTCACACCCATCTTAGACATAAATATCAAAGTAAGTAATTTTTATAGAAAACTAGAATTACAGAACACAACAAATCGGAAAATCCGATTTACATTTAGCATATTTTTTATTTGTTGCTGTTATTTCTGTTCCTATATAAGGGTAAATTAGATAAGTCATTTTCTTTTTTTTTAGTTATATGATTTTTTTGCCTTATTTAATATGTTATTTATTAACAATTTCGACTGTTCCACTCCAGTCAATCACGATTTCACTATATATAGTCTGATTTTTAATCTTGGAATTAGTCAATCACCCTCCTAATAATACTAACATAGTCAACGAAACGAGAACTGAGTTAAAATTAAGTGTTTGGTATAGTAGCGATAACCGTTGTGTAGTGTCATTGTGCCAAAGATTGTAAAGCTTTTGTTAATTGTTTGTGTAGTAACATAAGTATACCAAAACACGAAAAAACATACAAACTATGAAAAACGCTGTACAAGAGAAACTGAAAAGTTTATACAAAGAAAAGGAAATAAGAACACTTTAATGACCAATCATTTCCAATTTGGAAGAAATGAAATCTCCAACAGACGTAGCATCTTGAAATTTCCCTTTAAACGGACCTCTCTTTAAAAGTCTTTTATTGGCGAACATCTAGTGTTATTTAAACATTTCTTGATATACTGCCGTAACTTTGAGTACCAACCCTCAAAACCTACCTGCCTGTAAAACATTATTTGAACCTCATTTATCTGTTTTATAACTATATAGAAATAATAACAAAATAATCATTACATACGAGTACATGCTTATATCGACACGAAAATCGCAATATTATTTTACTACTCAGAAATATGAAGAAATACAATCGCGGAAGCTGACGTACTTCCTTTAGCAGAAAATTTATAAAAATTTTAACTAAACATCGCCGAGAAAAGAGAAATTTCCTAGAACTATTGTAAAAAAAACTCTTTATTCAAGGGTCTTAATAAATATACTACACGTTAAGTTACAAATTAAGCCTGATAATTAAAAACTAAATAAGCTCGGACGTACTATTTATTGTTGTGCCTCTGTGCTCCGTTTAAAATTAAATGTAATGAGTTAACGTATTTTTCACTGAGTTTTAATTAAAAAGAAACCAACAGAATAAATTTTTACTTGGTAATTCCTAAGGAGTTCGTAAATCTTTTAATTTAGCTTGCTAATCCAATGTACAGAATTAAATGTTAAGAGTTTTTTAAGTTTTAAATAATCCAAATATGTATTTTAGTTTATTGATTGATTGTGAAAAAGATATGACAGAGAGTTTTTCTTAAGCACCCTCTGTCCAGAAATGAACACAGCTTATCGATAATAGGATATATTATTAGCAGCAGTTACAGTATTTCTTGACGTTGAAAATGATAACCTTTATTAGTACAGTGCCTGCTGCTTCATGAAATTTTTTCTATTGGATTCCTAGTTATAGCAGTAAGCGTAACAGTGTTTTTTTAAGAATAGTTAAAAAATGAGTTTCAAATAAAGAGTTATAGTAGACCTGGGTGTTTTACTTGATTACTGAAACGCATACAAAGCTTTAGAAGGATAAGACGATGAATGCTATAACTTACTTAGCATAAATGCGTGAGTGCCATAGTAGTGGTGAGATGCTTGAAGTAAACAAAAAGTTGAGCCGTTTGAAAAGCAGACTGAGCGAAGGTAACATCTAAAAGGGACGTAACTGCAAAAAAGAATTCAAGATCGTCTATAAAGTTGATTGATGATCAATTAAAATCTATTATGGATACCATTTTAACGGCTCGTAATGTCTCAAACTTCTTAAAACAATTGTTTTAGGTGGTGGAAAGTGGTTCATTAGAATATCTCAATGCAGTATTTGAACACTGTGTAAAGAATCATTCACCATATTCACTTAATTGAATACCTTATGACTTCCTTCTCTTACTGGACAATGAAAGAAAAGAAAAGAGGCAACATTGAAAATGTTCAAGCAATAGTCATTTCAACGTATTAACAAGTTTATTGCATCAAATATTGATCGACGGCCTTTTTACCATTTTTTCTGGTAAAACTACTATCTTATTGCAGTGGAACTTCTCAGATTTCTGGGCTACGAACTAAACCAAGTGAGTTTCACAAGCGTCTTTTAAAGTAAACTTTAACAGCGTTCTAGAGACCAAAGACAAATGGTAGTCCGGCGGTTCAAGGACTGGTGTCATGGTGGGTACATCAAAACTCACCTCATGATTTACTATTCCCTTCGAATCCCACTAAATACACACAATCATTTTTCTGGGCATTAATCCTAGCTTTTGTCACCATTTTTTCAGCTTCACAAGGCTTAGACTATGATCTCTATGGTACATTATTATCGTACGTGATCCGTTCTTCATAGTCTGCAATAGATGGATCTTGTTCTGTACAATATTTGGCAGATGTAAACTCGGTCAATTCAATTTTTTAGCGTTAAGTTCTGTTTCACCTCAACAACAAGGGTTCTTTTTCCATCCATCCCTTTTCAAATTATTCAGATTTTCTCGGTAATGGACGTTTAGTTCTCTAGCGTTGTTATTATCGGTTACATGCCAGTCTTGTTCACCTTTTTCCAAACATTTCCTTACGAATTTCCATAGCATTTTTTCTTCTCTCGCAGTAAAATTGCAAAATATTAAGGAATTTTAGAATTTACAAAACGTTGTAACTCTTTTCAAATAAGTATCAGTATCAATAGATCTGACTAGCATTAGAAAGTCGATTTTAAAGTTATTTCGTGAAAATAAGGCCCGATATTTTTTCGACAAAAACTAATAAGGAATTTTTTAAGTTATTAAAGGATATACTCTTATACAGTCTCGTATTCTTGAAAAAAAATGTGTGTCGAGAATTTTTTTTCCATCAATGTATCCTTTTGTGTGCTAACAATGGCACAATTACCTTAGTAACTTGCCAATTGCCTCCTGCATCAATTGCCTGGCCACTTCGAGGCATGTTGTCGACGAGATTTTCAGTATACTCTGCAAATTTTTCGAATCTCGCGAGACAGCTGATTCAAAGTTCTCAAAGTCATTCCTCTGAGCTTTTTCTTTACAAGGGATCAAACGTTTTCAATAGAGTTGGCGTCCGGCGATTATGAGGGCCACTTTAGTATCTTATCGTGGGCCCAAGCGAGCAGCTTTACGACTTCATTTTCGCCCAGCAAAGGTTTCTTCAACGTGCTTCGGAATTTAACATCATGAGCACGAAGATATTGTCGAATGATCTCATGGGACACATTCGACAATTTTCTTAACTTTGCCGCTTGTTGATGCAGCGACAATTTTGGGTTCAGTAAAAAAAAGACATGATTCGTTTTTCGACTTTCGGAGTAACTTTACCTACCGAGCCATGTTTTAGCAAGTCGTCAACCTTTTTCATCTCGTGAAAAACTTCTTCACAAACGATACCGACTTTTTAATATATTTAGCGGCCTTGAAATATGTCATTTTAGGCCCCTTTGGATGCAAATTGACGCACAAACAAGTGACTCATTTTGATTTTATGTTATTTTGATGAAAGTTCGGAATCAATTGATACTTTTACTAAAATGTGTCGTAGACAAAGGTTTCTTCTACCGATTTTTTTGTTGAATCACTAGAGTCGCATCTACCAACAATGAATTATCGCAGGTACGTTCTTACTTGATAGCCTGTAAATTGTTTGAAATGAGGATTTGTATTTTACACTTTAATTTTTACAAATTATTTGGACATCTGCGAAGATTTTAAGTGTTGTTTTTAAAACTGAAATTCTATAGTAGGTTTCTATGTTAAAATTAAGGAGTAAAAAAAACGATTTTTGACTAAATTCTAGTTTTTTCAAGATATGTTGAATGAAAATTGATGATATATGACCATATTCGTTGACGTGTGTTTGTTCTTCACTACAATTTCTGTTTTTATAGTAAAAAATATTAAAGTGATCCAGTCTGTTTAAAATAATAGAATCTGCATTTTTAAATTTTGCTTTAGTATTCAAGTAATCTTCAATATTATATATATTTCTAAATTAAAATTACACAATTCTTGCCATGTTTTTCTCTAAATTAAAATATTAATTAAAAACTAAACAAGGGTTTTGTGTTTCCAGTACTATAAAATTACCAGTAAGAGTAACTTTAAAGTCCGACTCGTTTTACTATTTTTTAATTTAATATTTTAGGGTCGATTAAAATTAAACTATTTTTTTGTTTAATTAGTTTATTTTATAATTTTAGAAATATTAAGGGCACATATCTAGTCATGGGGCAGAAAAAAATTTTTTTTTTTAGCGAAACTATTCATAATATAAATCAGGTTTCGTTTTATATAATAACAACACCTAGCTTAGAATATAATTTGTACAATTTTAATTAAAAAGAAAATAAAAAATGGCGGCGCTGTACCCGTTCCACTGCAACGTGCGATGTACACGATTACTGGGTGCTGGATCATCTGAAATTAAAATTTCAAATAAACTAGTTTACTCGAGGATCAATCTTGTCTTTAAACGAAGAAATTTTGATTTTATCAAGGACTTTATTTTTAAATAGCGAAAATGTAAAACGTGTAACGTTATATTTTTGCTTTTATGTTTAAACCCTTGCCATTTAATGAAAAACAATTTTTTTTAAAGTCTTCTTTAATAAACAAGATTGATCCTCTAGTAAACTAGTGTCTCTGGAAATTTCAATTTAAGGTGATCCAGCTCCCAGGAACCTATAAAAGTGGTCGCACAAGAACGCGTGCAGCGCCATTTTTTTTTTTTAAATTAAAATTTCACAAATTGTATTTTCAGCTGTGTATTATTATATAAAATAATCTGATTTATTACTAGTTTCTCTAAAAAATCATAGAAAAACGCTTTTTTTATGGGCCTAGCACACGTACTGCAGGGGAATTCCTAAATCGCTACAGGAGCGACAAATATGCGGAATAAGTGATTCACGTTGGTTTTGAATCGTTGTAAATTTTACTCGGTCAGATAGACAGTCCTGGGCAAATTATTCCAAAGAGATGAGGTTCTCCATATAAAGAAGTGCTTGAAAAGGGTTTGCACGAAGAGTAACAAGCTAAACCTCATACGGATGTGAAGTATTAGCGTGACGTGTATTTCTAGCATGCACCGCTCTGGGACTAACGGGCTATATCCATCGAACACTTTCCTTAAAAAGACTTGTAGAATAGACTCAAATCGCTAACCGTTCTTCGATGATCCAACGAATCAAGCTTGCTGGTCTGTTTCAGGTCTCCAGCTAGGCGAACAGTTCTCTTCTGAGTAGAATCCAACAAATGCAGTGTATGTTTGGGAGCAGAGCCCAAACATGGGAGCGGTATTCCATCGTTGGTCGAATTTGAGCTTTGTACAGAATTAACAGTTGTTGTGGAGTGTGGAGCTTTCTACTTCGAAATAATATTCCCAGCTTTTTGCTCCCAAATTAACGCCCAATAAATTGAGTGACGATGCTAGAGGAATGGAGTGCTCCGACATAACTAATTGCCGTCTGAGTTTTTGTAGCGTTAAATTCCACTTGGTTACTGTCATCCCAAAATAGAATTTCTTCCAAGTCTTTGTTAAGTTGTACGACATCCTGTTATCTGCGGATATTTGCATGAGTAGCCGATGTTCGAGCATTCAAAGTGAGTGATGAGATAAGCGAAATGTCATCTGCAAAGCTGTAGATTGGATTCCTGGTCTGTTCCAGCAGATCGGTAATGTAAATGAGAAGGAGAGTAGGAGACAGTATGTGACTAGGTCAGTAAGCATATATGCATTTATCAAAACACACAATTTTCAAAAGATTTTAGTTGACGAAATTGTAAATTTTTGCAAAGTCTAAAGTATTTTCCTGTTCGATAGATAGATGAATGTCAAAAATATAGTAGATAAATTCTACCAGTATCCTTTAGGGATACTGGTAGAAAATTTGAAATATCGACTACATATTCTTTATTTTTACAACTGGAGTTAACGCAACTCTTTTTCATGGTTAGACTTCTTTCCTAGCTGCTGTTAGTACGCCACAAGAGCCGATTTATAGGCGTTTTGTCATTGTCACTATAAGATGAATTACTTATATGCTTACGACGGGACGCTACATGTGTACAGTGCCTTAGCTATCAAAGCCCGATCAGTTCAACTTCTAATGATTTGTGGCTGTAACTTGTTCCATTAAGATTCTCATATCATTCCATTTTCACTTTATGTTGAAACGTAAACTTTTAAAATTTTTTAGATGGTATTCAGTCCAAGTTTCAAATTTTATTCATAATTAATAAAATTAATAAATACGCTCATATTGAGACTTTGTTTATAATTATTTTTACCACGGGGTTTCACTGGCGAATACTGGGCAATTTGTAATTACCGAAATTAAGGGTAAAACATCCATGGATTTGTTTTTTCCCTTTTTTTTATTCATTAAAGGATTATAAAAATGCTAATTTAATGAAAAATCAGGGTAAATAAAGTTGCCAAGTAAGCTTACAAATTTAGATTCTCTATTTTTGTGCCGTTGCGCTCCGTTGAAAATTAAATGCAACGAGTTAACATATTTTTCACGAGGCCTTAGTTAAAACGAAACTAACTGAATACATTCTTCTTCGTTAATTCCTAACAGTTTTGTAGAATTTTGTCATTTACGAGCAAGTCTGTTGTTATAAGGTCATTAAATGAAAATCGGTACTAATAATAGACAATATATCTGTGGTGTTGTCAAGGATGGCTTTTTTCGCTGGAAGTTCTTTACTGTGAAAAATCATCATCTTTTGGTCCTCGATCTTTAAATTAGATTAAGTTTTTACAGTCTTTCTGCCTGAAAAGATTATTCTTTCTGAAAAATTTCCACTGCCTATTTATCGATTTTCCGTTTACTATATTGGGAGAGGTTTAGCTTTTAAATTTTTAGTGCAAAAGAATCTTCTTTCAATCATAGAGTTCCAGTTTTAGCCACTTAAATCTGTTTACGCAATATATATATATATATATATATATATATATATATATATATATATATATATATATATATATAATATATGTATATAAATATATATATATATATATATATATATATATATATATATATATATATATATATATATATAACACATGGGCTGAAAAGTCCCGGGCCTAACACATAGATGGCGCTAGTTTTATTGCAGTCACCTTTTTTTCAGTTAATACTAACCTTCAAAAGACAGCTGTTAAAATTTCATGATATTCTATTCATTAGTTTGTGAGTTATTGTGCTAAGAGTGACGCTACTTTTGTTATTTTCAAAACAATGGATCAAAAACAATTTCGTGTATTAATTTTACACTGCTTCTTGATGGGAAAAAATACCGTTCAAGCGAAGCAATGGCTTGAAAAGTGTTATGGGGACTCCGCTCCATCAGAAACAACAATAAAACGTTGGTTTGCTGACTTCAAACGTGGTCGTAGAGACACCGATGATGCAGAACGCAGTGGACGTCCAAATGAGGCGGTAACACCAGAAAACATCAAAAAAAACCCATAAAATCGTTTTGAATGATCGAAAAGTGAAGTTGTGTGAGTTAGCTGACATCGTAAAGATATCAAAAGAACGTGTTGGCTTTATATTGCATGAGCATTTGACTATGAGAAAGCTCTGTTCAAAGTGGGTGCCGCGTTTGCTCACTGTTGATCAAAAACAAGAACGTGTTGATGATTCTGAGCAGTGTTTGGCCATGTTTAAACGTAACAAACCGGAATTTTTGCGTCGATATGTGACAATGGATGAAACATGGATCCATCACTTCACTCCGGAATCAAAACGATCGTCATCTGAGTGGACAGCAACTGGTGAACCTCGTCCAAAGCGCCCGAAAGCACAACAATCGGCTGGAAAGGTTATGGCCTCGGTATTTTGGGATGTGCGTGGTGTAATATTCATCGACTATCTTGAGAAAGGAAATACCATCAACAGTGAATATTATATAGCGTTATTGGAGCGTTTGAAGGCCGAAATTGCAAAGAAACGACCGCATATGGCAAAGAAAAAAAATTTTGTTTCATCAAGACAACGCACCGTGTCACAAGTCAATCAAAACAATGGCAAAACTACATGAATTGAACTACGAATTGCTCCCACATCCACCGTATTCGCCAGATTTGGCTCCCAGCGACTACTGGCTGTTCGCAGACCTGAAAAAAATGCTCGCCGGTAAGAAATTTCGCACGAATGAAGAGGTTATCGCTGAAACTGAGGCCTATTTTGAGGCAAAAGATAAATCGTTCCTCAAAAGTGGTATTGAAATGTTAGAGCGGCGCTGGAATGATTGCGTTGCTCTTGATGGAGATTACGTTGATGAATAAAGCTAATTTTGAACCAAAAAAACCGTGTTTTCTTTGTTAGGCCCGGGACTTTTCAGCCCATGTGTTATATATATATAAAGCTCTCTATATAAATTTTGTTCCTAGCAACAGTTTCTGACATAATGGGATGTTTGTTTTCATTTTTTAATTCCATTTTCAAATTCTCAAATGCGTTCCTTCATACCTCATCCAGGCCCAGGAGAGGACCAAAAGAATAGTCTTTGAAATTTGGGGCATGCTTAAAGGCAAGCAGGTTAACTACAACAATAAATTTAAAAACCAACGGACCAACAACAGTAAGAATGTAAAAAACCAACTGGCTAAGGGCGTAAAAAATTGATAAATCCCAAAAAAGCTTAATCGCTCAACTGAGAAGGAATTGGTTTGACAATAAATGTTTAATATGGACGCTACCTCCGTTAATGCATAAATTAATACGTCGTAGAAAATTTAAATGTACTCTTCGTAAAATGTCGTCACCTCGCAAAGCGTTGGCAGCATTTTGAATTCTATATCACAACTGCTCAATGTTGTCGATTTGAACTTGATAAACATTCAATTTCAATACACCCCAAAGGAAAAAATCGCATACTTAAGTATGGGGAACGAGGTGGCCAGTGAACAGGAGCATCTTTACCTCTTCCGATCCGTAAATTTGGTTCGAAAAAAATTCTCACATTACGCGCAAAATGGGATAGTGCACCATCGTGCATGAAAAACATGTCACGACTAAATTAGTGGGTAAGCTATCCAATAATCCAGGAACAGTTTCACGTATGAAATTCAAGTAAATGTCGGCCTGATCAAATAGTTTGCGACAAATCTCATACAGACATCAATACTTAATTCGCGTTGGAACTATCTTTGTTGCACAGCACGTGAGTTTTCTTCAGCGCAAACATGATTATTATGTTTATTTGTTATACCATGTCGAGTGAAGCGTGCTTCGTCTGTAAACAAGATTTTAGTGTGAATAGCCGGAACAGTCGCTATGCGTACTCGAATAATTTGTGAAAAATGCAAACGGGGAGCTAAGAGTTCCTGAACGGACTATATATGAAAGGGGTGAATAATTTGTTGTCTAATGATCCGGTTAGTTGTACTTTTTGATATTACCGTTTGACGTTTAATTAAACGAGTGCTGATTCCAGAATTATCGTGTACAATTTCAAGGATTTCCTCTTCAAAATCGGGTGCTGCAGCTTGTGAAGGTCACCCAGCATTATTCCTGATCGGCTTAAATTGTCCAATTTCTCGAAGTTGCCTCTCAATATTGACAAAAGTCTGATGGCTAGGAATCCTACGTTGCGGAAATCTTTCGTGATATACGCGAGCACGATCATTGCCGTTACAAAAACCAAACACCAAAATCATATCAGTTTGCTCACCAAAAATGTACTCCATAATAATCTAGATTTAAAACACTGTTGACCTTGAGAAGGGATTAATTCTCGTTAATACTCGTAAAACTTGTTTGATATCTGTCAAAAATTACTTTCTGTCAATATTAGTACAAGCCAGTTAAGTCATAGAACATCATTGCCAGATTTTTGAGCGTTGCAAGTAGGTATACAATGTAAAGAAACGTGTCAAGAAACGCATTTGCGAATTTGACGATGGAATCAAAAAATGGAAACAAACATCCCACTATCTCAGAAACTGTTGCTCGGAGCAACATTTACCAATAGAGCGTTTTTAGACAGGGGAGTGCGAAGAATATGAATATTTAATTGAAAATATCATACAAAGTGGTATAAAAAAGTTATGACAATTTAAAAGTATACATAGTGCAATAAGTGGAACCCTCTACAATTTACAAATCGAATTTATTTCGATTTCTCATCTCATAAAACCCCTTAGCACCGAATCTTGTACAAGTAGTATAATTATTAGGAAAGCTATTTAAGAACTAAAGTAAAAGTATAACTTTGACACCCTGTATTTCAAGAATTACCAATTTTTGGACTAAGGAAAGTAAGGTTAAATGGTTATATTTTCATCCCAAAAATTCACAGTAACTCTATGTAAACGGAATACTGGGACACCCTGTATATAGATATATATATATATATATATATATATATATATATATATATATATATATATATATATATGCATATATAGATATATATATCAATTGAAATTTTTCATATTTATTCCTTTTTCGTGTAATCTACGGCTAACCATATTTGTTGGCTCTAAATATAGTTACAACTAGCATTTTGCCATACTGCTGAAGTCAATATTGGCAACATTACTTTTGGTGTAGTAGTATCTTTCGTTTCTCGCCCATTGGTATGTCCAATATTCCTACTTTTTGAACTTTGGAGTTTCTATCGTCTTGGAATTTCCAATAACAACCCTTTCTTGTTTGTCTTGCAGAATGAGAAATAGAGTAGCGTCCACTATTTATCCCGAAGGCCATGTTGTGAAGTCAACAGTAAGACTTCACAGAAATCTTAAAAGATAAGGATCAGACTCTGTTTTACCCTTTTTTAAATAGTGAGTCATGATGATACCCTGTGAGTCCCAAAAAACAGTTACCCCCCGTCACTTTTCCCGTCAATAAAAATTGTTTTCGCGGGTTTTTCGGGGAATGTCACCTTTGCTAACCCATTGTTTGACTGCGGTTTTGTCTCCGGGGTGTAATAGTGGATCCACGTTGTATCTGAAATCACAAAACGACACCAAAAGTTCTTCGGATAACGCTGTAACTTTTCCAAACACGATTTTAAAATGTCCTTCCTCGTGTGTTTTTAGTCTGAAAGCATCAATCGCGGCACCCATCATGAAGTCAGCTTTTTGTTTTTAGAACATCATGCACAATTTATTTATCCAGAAATAAATGGTCTCTAGTACTGGTGCATAGTCCCCATAAACCCCGCTCAGTTCAATTTCTATCCGAGCCGTAGTCCATTTTTGTAAATAAAAATGTTTTAATTATTAATGCACGATACTCAGCTTTACCCATTTCTACACCTATCACTTACCATAGCTGCCAACAAACATTTTAATTGTCTTGGTCCCAGTTATATAAGTATCTTCTTCTAAAATATACCTATGGTACCTTCTGACTTATGTGACACATGTTTGGAACAACGCAACTGAACACTTCGGAGAATCTTGAGCGGTTGCTCTTGACATATCCAAGGCATTCGACCGTGTTTGGCACAATGGACTCTTGGCTAAGCTACGCTCTTATGGTATGTCTGAAAAGTTCTGTTTGTGGCTCTCATGTTTCCTCAGAGAGTATTCTTTACGAGTCGCAGTCGACGGATTTCTTTCTAACACCTATACTGTTAACGCCGGTGTGCCCCGAGGCTCCATACTGTCTCCTTAACAAAGACCTGGAAGAAATTGTATCTTGAGGTGACAGTTACCAGGTGGAATTTAACGCTACAAAAACCCAGGCGGCATTTTAAAAATTAACGTTGCTAAACCCGATATAGTTATGTCGGGGCACTCCATTACCCTAGCATCGTCACTCAATTTGTTGGGCGTTAATTTGGGAGCAAATATGTCCTGGCATGAACATGTTACAGGCATAACAAGGAGAGCTTCTCAAAAGTTGGGAATATTATTTCGAACCAGAAAGCTTTACACTCCACAACAACTGTTAATTCTTTACAAAGCTCAAATTCGACCAACTATGGATTACTGCTCCTATGTTTGGGGCTCCGCTCCCAAACATACACTTCATTTGTTGGATTCTGTTCAGAGAAGGGCTGTTCGTCTGATTGGAGACCCAGAACTGACCGGCGGCCTTGATTCGCTGGAATATCGAAGAACGGTTGGCGACTTGAGTCTATTCTACAAGTATTTTCATGGAGAGTGTTTGAAGGATGTAGCCCGCTTAATTCCTCCCAGAGCGGTGCATGTTAGAAGTACACGTCGAGCTGATACTTCTTATCCGTATGAAGTTCAGCTTGTTACTTCTCGTACAAAGCTTTTCAAGCAGTCTTTTATATGGAGAACATCATCCCTTTGGCATGGCTTATCCAGGACTGTGTTTCCCACCGAGTACAATTTGCTGCGATTCAAGAACAGCGTGAATCGCTTTTACCGCACACGTGTTGTCGCTCCTGTAGCACTTGCAGCATGTGTGCTAGACCCATAAAAAAAAATATGGCAATAAAAGCAATCTATTTCTCAAGAAAGTTCTAGAACGCATGTCAGGAAAGTACCTTGAAACTTATTTATAAACAGTTTAACATTGATGTATCTATCAAGGCTATATATATATATATATATATATATATATATATATATATATATATATATATATATATATATATATATATATATATATGTACCCGCTTCATCGAATTTCTTACAGGTGTAGTTAGATAACTGCCATGAATTTTTGCTGATGGATAATGACAGATTTGCTGTTGCAGAGGACTTTTTTTGTGTACTATTCATAAATTTTCTATCAGTTCTTATAACATTAGATAAATAAGCGGTCTATTGCGGTTTTAAAACATCCTGAATTTACACTGTAAAGTATTTGTTGTGCCTAATATGTTTTTGATAGACCGATGTTGTTTGCATTTTTTCATTTTTGATAAAAACATCTTTAATGAATTAACTTAGCAGCTGTAAGTGCTTTTATTGTTATATATATATATATATATATATATATATATATATATATATATATATATATATATATATATATATATATATATATATATATATATATATATATATATATATATATATATATATATATATATATATATATATATATATATATATATATATATATATATATATATATATATATATATATATATATATATGTATATATATATATATATATATATATATATATATATATATATATATATATATATATATTGATTTCCATAGAAATTATACGGTTTTCAATATTAACCTGGCTAAATTAGTTGTAATATTACTTTTATATATTTTTTACAATTTCAGGAGATTAAAAATTATTCTTGAACCCAATTTAAAAAAAGTTTATTAACTTACTAAGATTTAATTTACATTTTTATGTGTCCGTTTGCGTTTCCAGTAGGAAAGGAATAAGTTTTTGCAAGTCATCATAACAAACTAAATCTGATGAGACTGCGGTTAAGTTTATGTTTAATTATCTAGTTTTCTCCAGCTCCTTTTCTAGTTTCCGGTGTAGGTTTATGTTTTGTTTCATAAATCTATAAAGTGAATGGTAATTTAGGCCACTTTGGAATTCTTTATGTTCTAAAATGTTGATTTAGAAAAACAGTTGTATTTATTTGGAGTATCAAGTTGATGGTGTATTTTTTTTATTGCGACGCAGTTTAAGGTGTCACATAAATAAGTTGAAATTTGTTTGGTTTACTGTGTGAACAAGTACGGTGAGAGAAACAATGTCAGGCCTCAGGGCGTAACCCAGATTTTTAGACATTTAATTACTACGCAATATTTCACCAGAACGGCGCGTATCTTCTGTATGCAATATTTAACAATGAAATAACTCTGCTACAATCTTGTGATGAAAATTTCGTGTTAAATATCATTTATATAGCGTAAATGATGCCATGAGTATTCAGATGAATAAAAAATGGGTGCAAAAGTTCGAAATAACTTATTTGAGTTGAAATAGACCTCTGATCGGGCGACTAAGGATATCAAGAAGCGACTAAAGAGTAGCGTCTGTTCACGAGAATCCCGCTCACTCAGTGTGCAAATAATCAAGTAGAAGTTCGTTAAAATACATTTGACGTAAAGATTACAATGTGTAATGTTCCGGTTTTCTCCAATTTGATTTTGCTCACTCTGTCGTTGTTAGATGCTAGCCTGAATATTTTTATGTGGCATGTGGCTTCTACTGCACTTGCCTCGTTTAACGGCTAGTAGCGAAAATTATCGTCAGGGGTTTAGACGTCCAACTGAGCATTAAACATACAAATATTTATAAAAAGAAAATATTTACACCATTTACTTAAGCTACCCAATTAAGAACTCAGACCCCAGTTAATCAAAGCCCCCATTGACCATCTCCAGCCCCAACTTAGTAAAAAGAGTCACAGTGATATTATTAGACGGTAAATAACGGGTTAGTGGAGGCGACGGCGACGGCGGGACTATATAATATGACTCTTCTTCTTACGACGCCGTTTCGTCATAAAGGTTGGCGATCCATATAGCTAAATTAACTTTAGAAACTGCTGCTCGAAAAATATCACTCGAAGTATATCCAAACCATCTTCTCATGTCCTTCAGCCAAGAATTCTGTCGTCTTCCGATCGATCGTTTGCCCTTTATTTCACCTTCAATAATTAGGCGTAGTAATTCGTACTTTGGGCTCCTCATTATATGTCCGAAGTATTGAGTTTTTCTTGTTTTTGTGGGTGTTAGTAATTTCTTCGTTTTGTTCATTCTTTCTAGTACTTCGGTGTTTTTTATTTTCTGTACCCAGGAGATACGAAGGAGGCGTCTATAAATGTACATTTTAAAAGATTCCAGTCGTTTTTTTGAGCTAGGGTCAAGGGTCCAACACTCACATCCATACAATAGCACAGAAAATACATATGCTCTCACCATTCTCATTCGGAGTACAAGACTGAGACTTGTACGATGAAAAAATGTATTCATATTAACATATATTACTTGGACTTGTTCAATTCTGGAATATATTTCCTTTCTTGGGTGCCACTTGTCATATTGGTTCCCAAATATTTAAATGAGGAGACCTGTTCTACGGTGTTTTCCCTGATTTCGAGGGATTCTGGTAGTAGATTTTTCTTTGCTATTACCATCCATTTGGTATTTTCTGATATTCATAGTTAATCCAAATATTTCGCTGGCTGTTACGACTCGATCGATCAGTTGCTGGAGATCTTTGATATTATTTGTTAATAGAACAGAATCATCAGCATACCATATGTTGTCCAGTGTTTTTCCATTAACTGTTATTGCTTCAATGGATTCATAGATGGCTTCATTGAACACAGCATCAGAATGAAGCTTGAACAAAAGTGGTAAGAGAATGCATCCTTGTCTTACACCTTGGGTTATTTTTATGCTTTCAGATTTTTCCAGCCCAATTTTAACCTCCACTGATTGATTCCAAAACAGATTTTTAATAATAATAATATGACTAATGTGACTAATTTGAAAAAAGTGATAATTAGTATCGGTTATAGCATAGCAACAAAAATGCACCACACAGTGTATTCTAAGTGTGTATAATTTGTTTTATGCCATAAATGGAGCACTCTTAACAGAGAATTTTCCATAGACCAGTTGCAGATTTCTCCATAGGTTACAAACTATTAACCAATGGAAATTTCGATGTCAAAAGGGAGTATCTGGATCAAAACTTCTCCTAATTAATGGTCTGTGTCTCTATGAGGCGGATACAGAATAATATCCCCCAGCCAAAATGTCACCCGCTAGAATCGATCCCCAAATTCAGGAAAATTCTTGACAAACAGAACATTTACTCTCTGCCGGAATACTGCACACTAGGGTAAATCTTCCGATCCGCAGGAAAAAGCCGCAGTACCACCTATTGATTGGACTTCGAGTTTCTTATTTGATCAAGAGCGTGAACTGCAATATTGCTCAAAAAGAGTTTTAATCTTTTAGACGCAAAACTTCTCATGGGAATGGATCCCAAAACCCTGATGAATGAAAAAGTCGTTTTTCAAGAAGTCGGTCGGCTCGGTAGCTGTTAATACTTACTGGCAATCGGTGGTATTCGAATTCGATTAGTCAGGTGTTTCAGATCGGTTGCTACCGCTTTTCAGATCAATTTGTCAGTTGTATTAGAAAGAATAATTTTTAACCATCATTACTTCAACACTTGGCGCTTTCAAACAATACTGAATCCGACAGCGGTGAAAAAATTAGCAGCAAATATTATTCAAAGCCGTATATTTTTGGCTGTTCAACCTTTACTGAGACCAGAATAGACATGGTTCCGTGCAGAGACCAGCTCAACTCCTTAAGAAACATAACCGAGCATTCAATGGAGTATAAGTCCGCATATACCTGGTTTTAATTGATAGCCAGCCTTCTTTTGACACTGTTTAGCATGGCGCAATATGAAGCGCTCTTTGCATCCAAAAAAAAAAAACTTAGTAAAAGCTCTTTATGAACTAGTCAGCTGCTATATTTTACACAGGGGCCCCAACGGAGTCAGAAAATGATTGCTCTAATCCCACTATTAGTTAACAAAGTTCTCAATGTGACACTCAAAAAGACATTTGATATAAAGAAAGGTATTCAATGGATTATTGCCTTGCATCTTGACTACTTTGATAATAAACTAAATCTGGAAAAGTAAGACTGAATATCAACGTTCAGAAAACAAAATATATTAGCATTGTCAGTTATAATGCCTATATATAATATTATGCAAATAAAGGAAAGAACTATAGAAATTGTGGAAGCGGTCATATACTTGGCGGGCATCATTGACGAATCTGACGGGATAGAATAAGACGTCAATATAAATAATAAGTAGTCGAAAAACCGAACTGACAATTTTTCATAGCAGTGTAAAATCAGTTCTATTATACAGCTGTCCATCAGGTGACAAAATCTACTACTAATAAACTACATACTATCATAAATAAGTACCTGGAAAAATAACTTTAGACATTTATTTGCCAAGTACAACAAAAATCAATAACTAAGGTGGGTTACAAAACAAAAACCCGTAAAAATAGATATTAGAAAGTGAGAATGGGATTGAATTGTAATACATTGCGCAAATTGAATGAGAGCATTGTCAAAATGGCTTTAGACTAAAAGTCACAATGGCAACTTGGCAGAAGAAGATCCAGAACCACCTGGAGCAGAATTATATTAGACGAGGCTCAAGACAAGCAGAAAACCTGACAAAAATTAAATAGCTACCACCTAACCGAGTCAGATGTTTTGTGATGTCCCATTTATTTACTCAATAATTATGCTAATAAGGTTTACGCTACAATTTTGTCTTATAACACGTAGGCTGAAAAATTTTTGGTTTGACACATAGATGTCGCCCTTTTCAAAAAATCCATATAATTTTTAGGAAGTACCAATCTTCAAACGATACGTTTCAAAATTTAATGAGATTTCTATGATTAGTTCACAAGTTACAGTGGTTTTAGTGACGCTACTTCTGATATTATCAAAACAACTGTTCAAGCAAAGCAATGGTTTGATCAGTGTCACGGTGCCCCTGGAAAATCACTCATCATTTACTGGTATGCTGAATTTAAACGCGGTTGTATAAATACAAATGATGCTGAACGCTCTGAACGCCCAGAAGGTGATTATACACCGGAAAACAAAAAAATCTACCAAATTTTTATCAAAACAACGTGTTGGTCATATTTTGCACGAACATTTGGGCATGGGAAAGCTCTGTTCGAAATGGGTACCGCGATTGCTCACAATGGACCGAAAACAAATAACCTGTTGATGATACTGAGAGCTGTTTGGACCTGTTTAAGCGCAATAAAAATAATTGCATGAAAATATATGCAATATATGACAATGGATAAAACATGGCTCCACCACCGGAATCAAATCGGTAGTCAGCTGAATGGAGACCAGCCGGCGAAACAGTCGACTGGGAGGGTTTTGGCCTCTGTATTTTGGAATGCGTATGGAATAATTTTCATCGATTTCTTAGAATGGAAAAACCATCAATAACGAATATTATTGGTGGGTTTGAACGCAGAGATCGCAAAGAAACGGCCTCACATGATACAAGAAAGAAGTCCTCTTTCATTAAGACAATGCACCGTGTCCAAAGTCAATGGTTATGATGGCAAAATTGCATGAACTGAAGTTCGAATTTCTTCCTCATCCACTGTGTTCTCCAGATTTGGCCCCCAGCGACTATTATCTATTCGCAGACCTCAAAACAATGCTCGCGGGAAAGAGATTTGGCTCCAGCGAAGAAGTTATCGCCGAAACTGAGGCCTATTTTGAAGGCAACGACAAATTCTTCTACAGCAAAGGTATAGAAATGTGAAAAAAACGTTGGACTGATTGTATCGCTCTTGAAGGAGACTAAATTGATGAATAAAGTCGAATTTTGCAAAAAAAAAGTATTTTAAGTAGCTAGACCAAAAACATTTCAGCCTACGAGTTAATTATAAATACGGTGTGTTGCTAGCAGCAAAGCTATTTAAAACATTGCCTTTCGGCTGGCTATTGTTCTGGCCGGTGGTATTAAGATCTCGTGTATTTGATCTGATCTGTTTGCCATTTCCAAGAAGCTTTCATGGCAATTTTTTAATTATTTTTGTGTGAAAAGAATTATTTGTTGGTTTTTATATTTGTTGTGTTTTTCTATAAGGTCTGCTGAGGAAAATTATATGCAAAAGACTCAGCTTGATGTTTTTTGCATCAGGTGTGATGTCCCAATTGAATAAAACTTTTTTTCCCCCACCAAGAAGTCTATGATTATAAGTAATAATCTACTTCAATAAGATAAAATTATTGTTTAGTGTTCATTACTACAACAATGTTGTAGTCTCTAAATTAAACATTTAAATAATAAGTTTTTACATTGAAATCCTCATAGCTTTACTGCAAATTCAGCATAGTAAAAACAGACAGTTTAGTCAAGCATTTAATTTAATTTTGCTAAAACACATAACGGCACACACTAATTTCTAAAGTTTTACTTCTTGAGGCTGCTCGTATGGAAATAGAAAACTTTTCTGCGGTCATTATTTTAATTACTTTAAACCATTACTGTGTGTATATCTCGACCACAGAATGTCCCCACAAAAAATAAACCTCCGGGTATACTGGATAAAATTTAGAGCACTTGTCAGCTTTATTTGGTAAAACAAAACTTCTCTAGAGAATTTAAACCGAAAAGTGAGAAGTTAAGCTTTTTAAATTGTAAGTTTAACTAAAAAATCTCTTTATGTGTGTTCGTTGAAAATTAAATTTAAATGATGTTAAAATATTACATAAATACAAATATTTTATTTTGTAGCTTGTATTTAAAATTATATAATTTCGTTTATTACAAATTACAAAGGTATACACACTACATGTAACAACAACTAGAATATCTTTTTAATGTTCCGTACGGAACACTTATAAAATGACTTCGGTATCTGTTCGTCTGTCTGTCCGTCCGTCTGTCTACCCGTCTGTCTGTCACACCCGATTTTCTCCGAAACTGTTTGTCATAGAAAGTTGAAATTTGGTTATAATTTAGGAATTGATGGCCTCATCAGAACCATGTAGTTTTGAAAGTTAAATTTTGACTTAAGGGGTTAATTTTGGGAAGTGAAATCGGAAGTGAAAATGAATGAAAGCTTGTGAAAGAACACACGAGTAAAAAATACTTGCTCCCACTTTTCTTTGTATTAATTTTAAAAAATCGCGAAAAATCGCTGTCCACCCGCCTTATCTCGAAAAGTACTTATCAAAAAATTTTAAAAAAATTCTGTAATATTCTCCACGGGGTGTAGATTATACGAAAATTATCACGAGTGCATTACCTTTAATAATTTACCTGATATATAAAAAAAACAAAAATTTCAAGGTGATCTGTTTTCAGTAAAGAGTGGAAACAAACTTTGTTGAAAACTCATTTGGGGTATGTTTTGTGAAGTCACTGATCATTTTATACCTCCGTAACAATTTTTTTTATTTTAAAAGCAATCGCCGTACTGAACACTAATTGCACAAGTTCAACTTGCACTTGACCGGTTATTATTTACTATATTTTTTATTATTTTCATTAGGCAACTCTTAAAAAATAGAAAATTAATATTCTAATAGGTTCTGATAAATTATCCCAAAAGAACTGCAAATTCAGTGGCCTCCTAATTTCCTCTTCTAGAATCTAGGACAGCCCAACCATCCAAAAAAAGAAGGCTCTAATATATATATATATATATATATATATATATATATATATATATATAATAAATTTACAATCTTACAATTAACAGCATTGTTTAATAACTATATGATGGCTTTTGGGTTGCAAATTTACTCGGGTATTATGCCATTCTGCAGTCTGACAGACATATATATATATATATATATATATATATATATATATATATATATATATATATATATATAAATATATATATATATATATATATATATATATATATATATATATATATATATATATATATATATTATATATATATATATATATATATATATATATATATATATATATATATATATATATATATATATATATATACTAAAATACAGGTTTTCACGGATAGTGGAATGTAATACATTAAAATTACAGGTTTTAATCCGTTCGTCTAACAATGAATTTGCACGATGTTTCGCCAAAATCTCATTCGACATTTTCAGGTGCTCTTGCTGCTGCTACTACTCGATACTGTGATCTTGCTGCCTGCTGCTACTGCTGCCGCTCGAAGCTGACTCAGTTAGTTAGCTTCGAGCGGCAGCAGCAGCAAGATCACAGTATCGAGTAGCAGCAGCAGCAAGAGCACTTGAAAATACCAAATGAGATTTTGTCGAAACGTCGTGCAAATTTATTGTTAGATGAACGGATTAAAACCCGGAATTTTAATGAGTTACATATATATATATATATATATATATATATATATATATATATATATATATATATATATATATATATATTGGCATACAAAATGTTGCCCCTTATCATTTACGCCTCTTTGACGATATTTGTGATAAAGCCTACTAAATGTCTAATGTCTCCATGTTTTGGAAAAGTCAAGATCCATTTATACAGCAAAACGGTTTGAAAGACTAATATAATACCTCAATCAATATCCAAATTGTGCCCACATACCAGATGAATAAAAAGTTGGATCTCATTTATGTATAAAAAGGAAAATAAATTAAATTGCTCCAATTATAGACGTACATCAGTCACCAGTATCCTAGAATGCCTATGTGGAAGAATTATTCGAGAATTAATTCAGATTAACTATCGAGAGAATGGGGAAAAAGAATATTCCAGATTTTGAGTTTAACGGGTATGTAAAATAACTTTTTTAAATTAAAATAACTAAACGAAAAAATTAAGCACAAATCAAAAATTTCACTTTATGTTTGTAGATCTGCCACTATAAACTGAAGCAAAATAAATTCGATTTGAAATTAAAGTGTGAATTCTAAAAGAAAAATATGAAACGGAATATCAGGTAGATTTTCAGTAAAAACAAATTTAGCATGGTGATCTTGTGAATCAACTACACTCAATAAAATATAGTTTGCCAATGCTTTAAATCAGCCGAAAACTGTATTCACTTAACATTCACATGTTTATTTGACCGCCAGCTCACCTATGCCAAAATTATTTTAACAAATGATAAAGACTATCTAGAATTTACAGCGTCAAAGTAACAGGAAGAATGCAAAAAGTAGAGATTAGAACTCGACACACACTATCCATAGAACAGAATCAGCAAACATCCGACTAGAAACAGAGGTTCTTCTTCAACTTCTACTAGTTTTACCTCTTCACGAGTAGACCTCGATATAATAGAGACAGATAACAGAGATTAGTAAAAGGGGCACACGTAGAGAGAACTACCAAGATGAAATAGTATTACCATAAGATGAAATAAGATCCAAGATAGAATATCTATGAAATTGTTGTGTTTACACGATCAATAGTAATATATAGAAAGAACAACGTTTAAATTGAAGGTGAGAGGCAAAAAATGAAAGTTAATAGTTTTTTTTTAAATGGAGATGGAAACAAAAAAATTAAGGTGGTACTGCCAAGTGCAGAGAATAGGAGAAACTAGATTATCTAAAAGAGTTATGAGTGGGGTACCGAATTGCCAAAAATCTGGAAAACCAAAAAAAGTCAATTAGGTATCGGGCAACATCGAAAAGCGTTTTAATCCCGTTGCCATATTATACTTATCAAACCATATTTAATATTACTTTTTGAGTTTAAATTTAATCTGAAATAACGTTAATAATTTACAAAATTCATCTATAACTTTATACTTTTTATAAGTGAGCAGAGTTATTGGCATCATCCAGAGTTTACTTTTTAGTGTTTCGTACGGAACACTTAAAAGATCACTTCGGTGTCTATCTGTCACTCTGTCATACCCCATTTTCTCCGAAACTATTTGACGTAGAAAGTTGAAATTTGGCACTAATATAGGAACTGATGGTCTCATCAGAGCCGTGTAGTTTTGAAAGTTAAATTTTGACTTAAGGGGTTAGTTTTGGAGGGTGAAATCGGAAGTAAAAAAAAATTTTTTACGGTGCGAAAAATCGTTGTCCCCCCCTTATCTAGAAACGTATTTATCAGAAAATTTTTAAAAAATTATGGAATATTCTCTATAGGGTGTAGATTAAATGGAAATTATCACGAGAGCATTAACTTTAATAATTTATCTGGTACATAAAAAATTTCACCGTCATCAGTTTTCACTAAAGATCGGAAAAAAACGTTTTTTAAAAACTCATTTCGGATGTTTTTGTGAAGTCACTGTTCACTGTTACTTCCGTAACAAAAATTTTTATTTTAAAAGCAATCAACATATGGAACACTAATTGCGCAAGTTCAACTTGCACTTGACCGGTTATTTATTTTTATATTATAATCAGAAATAGCCTTGAACGCCACATTTTTATGTTTCAGTGCAATAGTTATTGTTCGTATACGATATTTTGGGTTTCTCTGGGCCGCGGTTGGCAGTTCTGCAGACAAGTGGTGGGGGGAATAAAATGCAGCTACTAGTGCCTACTTGCTGTCATTCCAGTTTTGAGGCAAGTAGTTTTCTAAAAAATGTTAAGCGCAGATTGTGTAAAAACCTACCAGATTAGTTTTTTATGCGTGTGGACGATATGTTATGAAATCCCAAGAATTACAGAAGAGGTAAAGAAGGCTTACTTCCTGTACTTCGGCTGCAAGGTAGGAGATCAAAATAAAAACTGGGCCCTACAATTATGTTGCATTAGATTCTCTGTGAGTCTGATTCAATGGGCAAGAGATAACAGTTCAATGCCCTTTACTATGCCAATGGTTTGGCGTGAACCTACCAATTATTTTAATGATTGTTTTTTTTTTTTGTCTAACAAACACTGAAAGATTTTCAAAAAAACAAAGGATAAGATCAATTATTCTGAGGTAGGATCAGCAATAAAACAGGTTCCTCAAGGCGAAGGTTTTGCCGATTTCAGTCCCACCAATAAATTAGAAAGATGTTATTGCTTTTTATGGAGTGGAGGGTTCAATGTACATATGATTTGATGTAGCAGGATTGATGACTGAACTTGGAATTGACTGCTTTCCTACAGATTGGCGTCTTTTTATCGATTCCTCAAAATATAGCCTAAAAGGTGTCCCACTGCATAACGGTAATACAGAACCATCAATACCAGTTGCTTATTCAGTATTGATGAAAGAAACATACGCTAACATGGATGCTACTAAATACCAGGAGTGTAAGAGGCAAATATGTACGAATTTGAAGGTAGTTGCTATGCTAATGGGTCTACAAGGAGGTTATACAAATACTGCTGTTTTTTATATCTTTGGGATAGTAGAGCAATCACAAAGACTTTTTGCAGAAAGTCTGGTCGAAGAGATCAGCTTACGATCTGGGAGATAAAACATCCTAAACACACCCTTAGTAGATCCGGAGAAAATTCTTCTTCCTCCGTTATACATCAAGCTAGGACTAATCAAGAATTTTGTAAAAGTCATGGATAGAGAAGGAAATGGCTTTGCCTATTTATGCCAGCTTTTTTCTAGTCTGAGTAAAGCTAAGATCAAAATAGAAATTTTTACTGGTCCTGACATAAGAAAAGTCATTAACTACCGGAATTTCGGAAACGTACTCAGCCAGAAAGAACTGGCAGCATGGAAGGTGTTTGTGAAAGTTTGGTTATGAATCTTTTGAAAGTCTAGAACGCCATGGGTTGCCGAATGTCACTAAAAATTCACTTTCTTCATTCACATAGGGACTGTTTCCCGAAGAACTTGGGGGCAGTAAGTGACGCGCAGGGTGAGAGATTCCATCAGGAAATCAGAACCATTAAGATAAGATATCAAGGTCGCTAGGACCCTGCAATGATGGGCGATTACAGCTAGTTCTTGAAGAGAGAAGATTTTATTCCATATGAAAAGAAAAAGTGAAGTATCTTGATATTCAATATTGATTAATGTGTGCCTCTTAAATAATTTTTCGTCGGTAATGTTATACGTTTTGTTTGTAAATTGAAAGAGGTTTTATTTTCCCAATAATCCTCCGCAATTTTCTGTAAGATCTTAAAATGTCTTAGGTCCTACATATTTTATATTATCTTTTTTGGATTCAGCAGTACAAAATACATACAAAACACCTATTTTAATTCGTTACACAAAAAAAAATTATAGACCTGTGTTATTATTATAATTATGACTTAGCGACTCAGACTTTGAGGTTCAAATAGTTGATATCATGTGTCAAAGTCTTTGTCATTCTATTAGTGCTTCCAAGTACCTGCAATTCGGTAACCTTTTAATAGCATTTCTTCAATAGGTTATCACTTGTGATGGCGGTGTCGATCAACGTTGTGTTTTTTGAAGATTTATCCAGTAATACAATATTGTGTCTATTGTACGTGACAATTTAATCTGTTAACACACTTCGATCTCAGTATAGCTTATAGTAGTAGTCAGGAAGTGGTTCTGGAAAGTAGGTGTTTGCAAGATATCTGATTCAATTGTGACAGGCTCAATTTCTACATTATTTTTTGATATACTATGTAGTAACTATATCATGTCTTTTGTTATTTGATGCATAAAATATCTAACAACCTCGATTTTTGACATTCATATCTATACTGATCATTCTACGCATTGGGGTTGCGATCTATGTATCTCATCATAAAAATCATGTAAATATCGCTTTCCGTACAAATAACACATTAGCTCGACATATTAAAAATTATAAAAGTAAAACAAAAAAAGAAAATAAATCGGGGGTTTACGAATTATGCTGTGGCACTTGCAATAAAACGTATATAGGACAAACAGGCAAATCTTTTTATAAAAGAATAAACGAACATAAACAAAGCTTTAGAATAAAAAATAACAAATCTCATTACGGTAAACATTTAACAGAGGAAAATCATACATTCAATGGAGATTTCAAAATTTTTGCATAACGGAATGAAAGGAAAATTACTGAATTGTTTAGAACAGGTAGAAATTAATCAGATAAAATCCTCAGGTCTATTACTCAACGATCAATTGGATGGGGGAGTGTCTCCTTTATTGAACTTGTTCTAGGTATTAAGGTAAATATTGGTAATGAATTTAGTACTTGTAATTGGGTAAACTATATATTCTGTAACAAACTTTGTTAGTTAATTTACATCGTGCTCCAGAAGAAGACACAGTGTGTCGAAACAATTGTCAGCAATAATAAACATAAGTGGTGATCTTAAACATTTGTTTAAATTTTTATTCCTAGTTATTATGGATCTCCATCAAGTAACGGCTAAGTCAGTGCAGTATTTGTACTAAAAACATTTTTGTAATAGAATTGTTGTCATTTCAATGCCGGGAGACCCTTGAAGTGACATCTTATTTCTCGAAGTACGTCTAGGAGCCATTCGTATGAAACTGAATAAAAAACCTTATTGTAATTTTTGTAGGCAAAATTAAAAAAGTTTTAATGGTTACCCTGGTTACAGATAACAGGCGACGATAATTAATTCTTTCTTGAAGCCGATTAGTTCCTTAGAAAATTTCATTTGCTGAATAGTGTGGGCATTGTTTCCTTCATAGTGTACGTATACACTTTGCGCAAAACAATATATTATCAGCATGTACATATTCCTGAAATAGGTAATAGGTCGAAATTTATTGTCATCTTGGAATTTTTGATATTTTTTTGTTGATCCAGTCAGCCACCATATTAAAGCGTGCTGTTGTGTTAGTTTTAACTGGGGTAGCTGTTATCGATCGTAAGAGGTCGAAATTTTTCTCTAATTATTCGTAGAGCACGTTGTTGCACATTGTGTTTAGTGTGTAAGCCTTAAAAGCATATCCTGGTAAAATTATTTTACTTATAATGCCTAGTAGAGTATCCAGTTTTTTAGACGAGTTGAGCTAAGTAGGCATAAATAAATAAATAATTTTCTGTTTCATGAGACCAAGGCACATTGTATGGAAAACATCGGTTCATTACAACAGAATATACAGGTCCTTTGGCAAAGAAAAGTAAACCATAATATCATACTACGATAGCTAAAGTTTATATACAACACCCCCTAATTAATTATTGACACAGTGAAGTTTTCTATCTCAAAAAATCCTGAATACGATAAGAGACAAATTTAATCAATATATTGAACATATGATTCATTAATAAACGTACACACAGCCTATTAAATAGTCTTATGCTCATGTAATCGGAACATTTTTCAAATAAAGATAAGTAATGTGCTGGGATAACTAAATTTTGATTATACCTAGTATTGTAGTTATGCATATCCGTCGTGGACACAAAACTGCTCAAACTACTTCAAACATATGTCAAAACTACTAATATATACATGTTGGTAGAGTAAGTAAATTTCTTAAAAAGTTACCGGCATGAATGCGTAGATCTGACACCAGCAATATTTTTAGTTGCTTTTTTTTGGTACCCTAAATACTCTAACTATACCAGGAGCAGCATCTCAAAACAATAAGTCATATTTTAAGAATAATACAAACTGGGTATAGTAATAAGACATTACAGTATTAAAAGTAACAACAATAACAAAAATAGCATAACATACAGATGAAATTTTTGTTGCACATATATATATATATATATATATATATATATATATATATATATATATATATATATATATATATATATATATATATATATATATATATATAAATAAAATCTTAGTTGGAGAACAAAAAGGGCCTGATAAGAGATCACACAGTTTTCATTAAGCCAATATTTCGGTCCTAGATTGGGACCTTCTTCAGGGCAAGAACTGAAATGGAGAACAAAACATATTCACTGATAGAGCTTGGGACAATTTTAATTTAATAATGTTGTATTTAAGTTATTATTAATAAAACTAGTGTAAAATAAGAATAAGATATTCATCATAATAAAGTCAAAACTCACATGAGTAGTGTGAAGTTGAGTTAGCCTGAATGGCCGTAGGTATATTATACATAAAAACGTTGGTTAATCCATAAAAATACACACTATAACAGAGAGATAGCCAGTTAAGTGACCTAAAACCGGTATGGAACCAAGGATAGGAAAAACCACAACCTAATTTTGGGTGAAGAGTGAACGAGAGAGAGAATAATGGGAGCAACAAAGAAGATAATCGTCTATTATAATGATTATTAATTTGTTAATTTCATTGTTGATATAAAACTGGAGGATGAGATTGTTCACAGAAATATATGAAGCTCAAAGCTCCAGGAGGTAGTGAAGGGGACTCGTTAGTCACTGCCAGTGGAAGGAGGACAGTAATTATTAAGTGCATAAAATGGTCCAGACCAAGTGGAAAGCAACTCTGGAACCCAGGAACAAACAGACCCGTAAACAAAGGGAGGAAAGAAGACACTGGAAGTTACACAGCTAAGAGAGAGATGACTACTGTTTCCTTTCAGATGGATCATAAAACACTTGAAGACAAAGAATTATCGTGTGTAAATTATTCTCTGATCCACACTCTTTAATTTCTTGTAAATAAGTATGTCGCAAGATTCGTAATCTTTCTGACTTCATCACTACTTGCCTTCTGTTGATTTTTCGGAACGTGAATCCCATTCTTAAGAGAATTTTGTGAAGGGTTGATCGGCCACAATGTATATTGGTCCCGTCCTGCACCAGTCATAATTTTATTTTGTCTAGTGTCAGCATCAACTGCTCTTCACACATAGAATATATTTTTCTCCTGATGACGACTTATTCACAATCGTTTACATGAAGCATTTGAAAATCTTTCCGTTTTTTTCCTGTTCCTGAGTGGTGGTTTCCCTACAATATCCTTAATTGTAGAAATTGGGGTTTTTTATTAGTTCACTGGTTTCTTGCAAAGCACTTTGTTTTTTCAAATTTCTTTTTACCAAATTGTCGTAAACATTTTTCACTATTTGTTTAGCGTCAAGTGATAAATGTTTTCTCTTGCGATAGTCACTATTGCAATTTTCCCACGGACGCCACATAATTAAAATAGAACCGTTACGTTGTAAGTTGTAAGTAAAATTAAAAATAAAAATAATAAAAAGTATCTTTCCAATCTTAATGGGGACTTGTGGTCATTGGGCCTATATTATCAAATACTTAAAGGGCTCCAAACCGGATTGACAGGTAGTAACTATATAGGTAAAAATAGATCCAATATGATTGCAGGTGCAAGTGAGGGCGGTATATAAAGAAGGTAAAATAAAAATACATTTATCATAATACCTCTGGCAACTATGTATAAAACCTTAATAGGGTCGTTTATTGCCCCTTTGACACAGCAGAAAGGGAGGGTCTTATATCTTGGGATATACTTTAACATCATTGATTGACATATTTAAATGTTTCCCATTAGCATTTTGATTCAACATGAATTTACAAAGTACATCAACAAAATATTCATTCGTAGATTTATTGTTTAAAATCATTGTATGTATTGTCACAAAAAACGTATCCGCAATAGTGGCATTATACTCCAGTAATGCACTCCTAAACTGTGCTGATAAAGACCATCGGTGTCATATCGGATTCTGCCACCATTTAAACTCTCATATTCGTATTGCGGTTCACGTTTTCTAATTTTTTATTATTGCTATTATCATTATTATTATTTTTATGTTTAATAATATTTCTGTGAACCTCAAAATATTATCTCACAAATAAATATAAATGTTAGCAAACGTAGCTACAATAAAAATATTTCCACTATTCCACCCTACATCCCAAAGCAAATATTTTATTTTTCCCTATTTCCCGTTTAACCCAATACCATTTTTTCTGGCTGATGTATGGTTACTGCCCTATTGCTTCCAGACCCTAAATATTTTTATATATGCGGGTCTAGACCATTCCGGACCTTCTAACTATGTTTGCATTTGCATTTTTCTGAATAAATAACTCTGAAATAGACTTCGGAAAGGCCCAAATGTTACCATTTTGATCCCGTTAAGGCCACGTTAGAGACATGAAATGGTGTGATAATAGTTTAGGACTAGTTTATTTGAAAGGAGAAGCGTAATAAATAAAATGATATGAAATTTAGGGGAGCTTAATTTATTTTTATTGATATGGGCGTGTTTATTCCTGTATGTGTCAGTTTATGATGAATAAAAATTTTTTAAGGTTTTCACTAAAAATGATTACATTATCTTCATGGCTTATAAAATAACAGTCATTTGTAAATTTGAATATTAACCCTTACGTTCCTGGCACTCTTACAAAAGGGCGCTGAAATTATTGTTCACTCCTTGATACGTATAAGCAAGAATTATAACACTAAACTTTAGTTTTGAGATATCGCCACAAGAAGAAAGAAATATCCCTTCCCGAACGACTGGTCGCGATATGTTTTAAGCGTGAGATATCATCTCAACTTGCCTAAAGCAAATTTTCTACTCTTAACCATCAGCATGTCTAAGGAAGTTCTCAAATATCCCCAAATGTCGCTCAGAATTAACAGTTATTTTATGTTCTTTGCCATCCTCAAATGACTGTGAACATATCATTTCACGTGCTGATATTAAGGCTGAGATGTGCCTGATCAGGTATTAGTAAACGTGGGAAAGCTTTAAAAAAATATTTAATGAATTTGAGTGTCTGGGCGGTATCAGTTCATTGTAATTCTTGTATCAGATATCTCTTGGATGGTGCCTAAATAAATATTCACGAAAAATGAACATTTAAGATACTGTGTCGTTTGTGTATTAGGAGGTCATAATTCTTATGAGTGGCCATTCGAATAAATTTCATGTTTACGTTACTTCTGGATGTCCTAGATTGGTCAGTACGATTTTTTTCATGCTTCTATACCCAATGTAATGAAAGACTGATATTGTCAAATTTCCACTTTATTTAGTTTCACTGAAACTGTATGACGCGTTTCGCTATACTATAGCTTCTTCTGATACAAAATGATATTGGGATATTAGTGTTGTTACATTTATACAAATACCCTAAGGTAGATAGGTAGTAAAATTAATACTATATGCTAATGAATATTGCTGGGAAATCCATTCTGAATATTAATTGTATAAATTGAGTAAGGGGGAGTTACCATGGGCCAGACAGGTATCTTTTTGTTCGTTTAAGATGATGTCGGAATTTTTAATTCTATTTATTTCTAAATTTTCTAATAGGTTTAATTTTACGCCTTTGTTTTGTATGTGTAGAATTTTAAATTTATCGTCAAAAAGATGATTTGATTCTGTTAAATGATGACTGTATGCTGAGTCAGTTTTGTTTTTTAAATAGCTTCTTTTATGTTCTAAAATCCGAGTTTCGAATGAGCGACCTGTCTGACCTATGTAACTTTTATGACAAGAACCGCAATTCAACTGATACACTCCAGATTTTTTTGATCTATTTTGTTTTCCCTTTGCGTTTTTAATGAATTTTCCTAACGAGTTGTTTGTTCTAAAAGCTATGTTGATATTATATTTGTTTAAGTGGTTTTTAATTTTCTCTGACGTGTTACGAAAATAGGTTAGAACATTATATTTTTTTCCTGTGTTTTCTTTCTTGGGGTATACTAAAGAAATAGCTTTATTTTTTAATTTTTTGTTTAGAATTGAGTCTATGTTGTCAGGAGAATATCCGTTGTTAACAACAATTTGTTTTATTAGATTTAATTCTTTATTAAAATCATCTACAGATAAGGGGACACTTACAAGTCTATGTAACATACTGTGGTAAGCTGCCAATTTGTGTTGTAGGGGGTGAGCTGATTTTATGTTTATTGTAGTATCTGTATGTGAGGGTTTGTGAAAAATAGAGAATTTGTGTTTGTTGTAATGTCTGGTTATCGTTAAGTCAAGAAAATTAATTTTATTGTCGACTTCTAGTTCCATAGTGAATTTAATATCTTTATGTATTGAGTTTATATAGTTAAAAACATTGTAAAGGTGACGCTCTGTACCATTAAAACAAGCAAAGATGTCGTCTACATATCGATACCAGTACACTTCTGTACCCATTTTTAATTAGCTTAACCCTGTGTATATGTATTCAAACGAGAATTTTTCGCCATGCTAGTTGAGGAATTATTATTTTTTTTAACTATCGCACTACCGTGTAACTCGTCATGTGGACTGAATTGCTAAAAACAAGTATTGGGCTCTGTGTTTCCACATTGCCATTTCTACTCGTTTTCTCCGCGAAATAAACGAAACAAATTTGAACTTGTATATGAAACACATAGTTCTTTTGTAATATTTCACATTAAATTGTGGTGTTTATATCATAGAGAATAAAATACAACTTTATCTGCGTTTACAACTCGAAACTATTGTGAAATTTTTCACTGGATAAGACATGTTTTATGAGGGTTTTTTAGTTGAGACTTTTTGTAAAATGTTACAGCCCGTACTAAAATAAATTACTTGGACAAATATAACACCTACGATGCCCAATATTAAATCCAAACAAAACCCAAACTCTATTAAGTTCGATCATCGTATGTATAAAACAAACTGAAATTAAGTATTTAACGCTTTATTATAAAGCAATATCGATAAAATGATTGAAAATAATCACGAAAACAAATACACGTAATCGATAAATTGAAAAAGAACCAAAGCTGACACTAAAAATACGTTGTAAAATATTTATAAGATTAGTTATGAATTTTGGTGCTACTGCTTGGTGTATTTGTAATACTGAAATGCTACAAATTAGCCAAAATAAAACTAATTTGGATTTTTTAAGATATATCATGAACAAAATTATTTATCGTGACCTGCATATTAAAACAATAATTGAGATTCTCAACAAAACTAAATGTAAATATTATCAAAAAGTCGATACTTCTACCAATATTTTGATTACTATATTACATATACATGCACCTGCTAACAGAACGTGTGTATATGCTGCAAAAAAAATGTTTTTATAAAGCCGCTTTTAATATGATTTACCAGATTATTTTCTGGTTTACTTTACATTAAAACAAACCAAAAATATAGTAAAAATGTTTTGATAAATACTAACAAACAGTTGCCCCTTAAGTTTATAAGAATATTTCTTATTTAATTGAGTTACTTGTAGCAAAATAATTTTTATATAAAAAGAGTATTGTAAATAAAACGTTTTAAAACAGAATTTTTCCAATAACTTATTTAGATTTAGTAAGCCAGTTAAACATTATGATGTATATTTATTCTAATCTGTTAGATATATATATATATATATATATATATATATATATATATATATATATATATATATATATATATATATATATATATAATATATATATATATATATATATATATATATATATATATATATATATATATATATATATATATATATATATATATATATATATATATATATATATATATATATATATATATATATATATATATATATATATATATATATATATATATATATATATATATATATATATATATATATATATATATATATATATATATATATATATATATATACGTATATGCTGTTACCTCTGCAGATTGACGGCCATTTTGAGGACTGCCATTTTGATTTTTCAAAATGGCCACAGCTCAATAAAAACTACACATGTATAGTAACAAAATAAGCCGAAGGAGAATTTCTTGGGTTGCTTTAATTTTTGGACAGTAGGGTGGCCTTTTTGACAAAGAAAGCCCCTTGTAAATATATATATATATATATATATATATATATATATATATATATATATATATATGTATATATGTATATATATACATATATATATATATATATATATATATATATAATATATATATATATATATATATATATATATATATATATATATATATTTAAACCAGTTTTCTATGTGCATAGATTGCATAACAGTTTGACCACTTAACATATATTGTCCTACAATATATATACACTCCACAACAACTGTTAATTCTTTACAAAGCTCAAATTCGACCAACTGTGGAATACTGCTCCCACATTTGGGGCTCCGCTCCCAAACATATACTGCATTTGTTGGATTCTGTTCGGAGAAGAGCTGTCCGTCTGATTGGAGACCCGGAATTGACCGGCGGCCTTGATTCGCTGGAACATCGAAGAACGGTTGGAGACTTGAATCTGTTCTACAAGTATTTTCGTGGAAAGTGTTCGAAGGATGTGGCCCGCTTAATTCCTCCCAAAGCGGTGCATGTTAGAAATACACGTCGCGCGTACAACGCTTTTCAAGCAGTTTTTTATATGGAGAACGTCATCCCTTTGGAATAATTTGCCCAGCGCTGTGTTTCCCACCGAGTACAATTTACAGCGATTCAAGAACAACGTGAATTGCTTTTTCCGCACGCATGCCGCTCCTGGAGCGCTTTAGGGACTTCCCTGCAGAACGTGTGCTAGACCCAGAATATATATATATATATATATATATATATATATATATATATATATATATAACATATATATATATATATATATATATATATATATATATATATATATATATATATATGTATATATCAATTTCTTGGGCTTTATGGTTCTTTTGTTTTAAGGATAGAGAAACTACATCATGTTCTAGTTAGAAGTTTATTGAAAACGTTTCATTCACTTAACGTTTTTTAAAAAGTGTGCATTCGTTTCAACCCACACATGTAAGTTTTTATGTATATTTTTATGTGTATTTTTATTATTTCACTTTTATATAAGTTTAAGAATTATATATATTCATAATTAAAAATTGTGCATCCTACTGAACATCCAAAACAGTCCTGTAAAATCAAAATTTAAAGTCATAAAAAAAATAAAGAAGAGAGGAAAATGTAAATTGATAGAAAATTTCAATTTCCAGATGAACTGAAGAAGCCTACAAATCAGGCGAAACGTTTTCAATAAACTTCTAACTAGAACATGATGTAATTTCTCTATCCTTAAAACAAAAGAACCATAAAGCCCAAGAAATTGAAAATATATTCATTATTCCAAGGTTCAAAAAGGAATTCAAACCCAAATTATATATATATATATATATATATATATATATATATATATATATATATATATATATATATATATATACGTTATGGCTCAGAGTTTTACTGCCTTTAGTATATATCGCAAGTACATTTTCAGTTTTGATTAAAACCAGTATTCAAAATAATTTGCTTGAATACCATTATGATAAAGATTTTAATTAATAAGGAGTGAGATAATTTAAGTGCGTGATGTGGTATAGCCAGATAGACGATTAATTGTCGGAATGATAGCTTGAAGATTAATCAAAACATAGTTAAACAAGTTTTAATTTAAGAATTGAATATCAAAAAAATTTATGCGAATTTCGTGATACAAATTTGACGCTGTGCCTGGTTTTTCTTCTACTTTCGAAAGTAAATATGGATAAGAGAAACTTGTGCTTCCAGTACGACCTCCAAACAAAATGTTAAAGCATGCAATGGAGATCTCAACTTTACAGTATCACAAAAAGGTATGTACATTTTAACACGTGGTGCGTTTTTTCGATTACAAGGTATTAGTCTACCAGGAATTTATTAAACAAGGACAAACAGTCAACAAACAATACTACTTGGAACTACTGTAGGTATTATGGGATTTTGTTCGAGCAAAAAGAACTAATCTGTGACTGGACCGGTGGATCATTGACCACCACAATGCGCTAAGTGATTATGAGTTCACTGTAAAAGACTCTGCCCAAAAAGTGAATATCTAATATTAGATCATTCTGTCCATATGTCTGACTTTTTTATAATTTCTGGTTATTTCAAAAATTAAAAGATGACCTCAAAAGGCTAAGAATTTCTAATATAACTGATAGTCAACACAATATGAGAAAACTGCGAGAAATGTCTTCCAGACCTACTCCTGCAATGAGAATGCAAGGAGAATACTCTGAAGGCGATAGTAACTACAAGTATATAATTCCACATGCTTATTTATAAAGATTCGTTCTTGATATTTAATTGTTATCCTTCGCATGTTGCTATTGGATGTTATGTAACACCTTAGTATATCCTTTTTACAAAAGATCTTGTAAAAGTCTTCTTACAGTATAATTTCAAATTAGTTTCTGGCAAATATTTACTCCATTATCTGATTTCCCACTAAGACAATTATTGTGTTTCTTATCCAGTCCCAAAGCAATTCCAGATTAAGTCCGAAGTCGCCTTCAAATAATTTGGGTCCCATACTAAATAAACTTTCAGCAAAGTGACATCCCGACCAAGAGCACACCGATAAAATCTATCTGATTAAGTTTTATGAGTTTGCTAGCAAATGACTAGCCAGAAGGAAAATATGGAATAATATCACCTACTATCTCGACCTTGTTAATATTGTTATATACGTGAATGTTTAAATATCATTTTTATGACTTTTAACTTCATCTTAAACACAGCGAAAATGGAAAGGCGGGAATATATATATATATATATATATATATATATATATATATATATATATATATATGTATACATATATATATATATATATATATATATATATATATATATATATATATATATTTATATATATATATATATATATATATATATATATATATATATATATATATATATATATATAATATATATATATATATCTATATATGTGGGTCAGCTACTAAAAAATTGAACTTTTTCTTTTTTTTATTTAGATATTAAAAAATTTTATTGTTTTTAGGTACAAACATGTTGATAAAATATTATTTGAAAATAATAAAATTACAATAGTACACACAAGAGATGAATATTATAGGATTTCTAGTGTACAGTTACACATAAAAATTAATATAATTATTGTTAGCGTTAAGGAAAAAATATTATGAAAGTGGCTATTAAAAGTTAATTTAATGCATCTTCTGATAAAAAATATTAGACTTTTTTATATAAACAATTTAATCTCGAAGTTATTTGAACTGTTAATTTATTGTTTCCATTGATTTTGCCAATGCCAATATATATTTTTATTACGAATTATATTAAACTATGATATTCAATTATTTATAATTATCTTAATTTTTAATTTTTTTAAATAATATTTTATCAACATGTTTGTACCTAAATACAGCAAAAGTTTTTAATATTTAAATAAAAAAAATTAAAATATTCGATTTTTTTAGTGGCCGAATTGACGTGGAATGCCCCATATTTACATAGCATAATATCACCTACTGACTAACCTTTTTTAATATTTTGATTCGTAAGTTGCAACCATCCAGTTTTAGTAGGAGAGATTTAAAAGGCATACATCCAAAAGCGCAAAGTATTCAACAAACCTCAACGCCATCTGGTCTGAAACCGCCAAAACTTTTCATTGACGAGCATAATGCCTAGGTAAGATAAGATTTAGTACCTTTGTTATTATAAACGAATAGGGTACTAATACCACTAGTGAATGTTTAGCGGTAACTCTTTAGTACTTCACTTGGATGTATACCTTTTAAATCTGTCGTGCTAATACTGGGTGATTGCGATTTGCCTCTTAATCTAGGCTAGCTGACGAGCTCTAACATGGAGCGAAACAACACGGTCGAGTTCGGTGATTTGTAGATGGCACACCCGGATAGTTTATAACTTTGGGTTTTGAAGCAAGAGCAAAGAGAACGGTTCTCGTCTGCTAAAGCCTAAATACATTTTTTTTACAATTTTTATTACATATATATATATATATATATATATATATATATATATATATATATATATATATATATATATATACATATATGTATATATACTTACATATATTTTACTTTTCATTGACATCATGGCCACATATATTCTCTGTCACAAAAAGCTACAGTATTTTATAATATTGTGAACTTAAAAATTTCATTTAAAATATCTTAGACATTGTACCAGTCTGTTATGCTTTTATGTGATATAGAAAATCATCGCTTTCTGCTCTACCAAATTTTACAAAAGCTTTGATGTCGTTTGACAAACAAAAATGTTTGGAATTTAACAAAATGCGTAAAGTTCAGTTTGAAACTCAATTTATGCTTGGTTGATTTTTGTACTTATGGATTCACGAAGTATAATAAAATATCACAGAGGTCAAGGCAGGGCTGTACTTAATTGAGAAAGTGTAGTCAAAAAGATACTGTGTACGTTATTTGTAGTCGGCAGATAGAGAGATGGTATTTATATATATATATATATATATATATATATATATATATATATATATATATATATATATATAAACATCATTATTTTATTTCATCCATAGTTGGATGTAAGCCTACCAAAGTTGTGTCTAATGAGTTTGATTTTTGGATCCAATCATGACCCACTAATCTTTTTATGTCTTGGGTCCATCTTGTATGTGGTCTACCTCTACGTGTCCATCGGTTATCATTAATTCTTGCGATATGCCCCGCTCAATTACACCTTAGTATACATATTCGTTGTATTACATCTATCACTTTTGATCTTCTTAGTATCTCGATGTTAGGAACACGATCTTGGAGTCTAATGTTTATCATTCTCTCCATTGCTCTTTGGGTTACTTGGAGTTTATATATTACACTGTTAGTTAATGCCCACGTTTCAGTGCCATATGTCAATACCTGCAGTACACTTTGGCTTTTATTGTATTTGGAATGTCCAATTTAAATGTGGATTGTAACATTTCGAATAGAGACCAAGCTAACGAGACTCTTCTAACCAAGTCAGCCTTTAAGTTATTTTTTGATATTTCGATTTTTTGTGCTAAATATATGAATATTTGTACCTGGATTGGCCCCATTGAAAATGTGTGGGAGCTGATGAAAAGAGAAGTGGAATCATCATCCTCAAATGCAGGAGACAGTACAATCTTGCATTGATAGCATGCCGCGCAGAATTAAAGCTTTGATAGCGGCTAAAGGTGGCTCAACTAAATATTGACTTTTACTAACATTAATTTCACTTTTCTTTAAAACTTAATAAACTTATGCTTTTCTAAATTAATGCTGTTTTATTTATGTCAAATAAATAGGTAATTGATTGGATAATATAAAAATAAAAAACAAATCAATTTAAAATAATAAAACGGTACAATATCACTCGGTAATTAATATTTTACATGAAATCTTGCAGTGCGTCTAATAATTTGGCCAGGGACTGTATATATATATATATATATATATATATATATATATATATATATATATATATATACGAGGCTGGTTTGAAAAGTCCGTGCAAAGTCCGAGAGATGGCACCACCGGCGCGTATCGAGGTCATGTTTAGTTAGTAGCATCTCTTGAATGAACGCACACCAAGGTTCAGCCATATTGGTCTATTTCTTTGTGTTTGGCATTCGTCTGAATCAAGGAAGTCGAGTGATTTTCAAGAAATGGACGAAAAAGAATTTCGTGTGGTGATTAAACATTACTTTATGAAAGGCAAAACGCCTCAGGAGATAAAGAGAAGCTTGATAAACATTATGGTGACTCTGCGCCTTCGATTAGAATAGTTTATAAGTGGTTTCAAAATTTTCGGACTGGCCATATGGGCACAAGTGACGCTGAACGTTCTGGACGGCCTGTGGAGGTTACCACTCCAGAAATCATTGATCAAATCCATGGTATGGTGATGGATGACAGAAGAGTTAAGGTGCGTGAGATTGCTAGTGCTGTGGGCATCTCGACTGAACGGGTACATAATATTTTGCATAAACATTTGGACATGAGAAAGCTATCCGCAAGATCGGTGCCGCGATTGCTCACGCTTGACCAAAAACGGAATCGTGTGAAGTGTTGCAAGGATGGTTTGCAGCTGTTCCAGAAGAATCCGGAGGACTTTAAGCATCGTTTCGTCACTGTGGATGAAACATGGATACATTACTATACTCCTGAGACCAAACAACAATCTAAACAATGGGTTACCAAGGGGAAATCTACACCAAAAAAGCGAAGACCGTTCCTTCGGCCGGAAAGGTTATGGCGACTGTCTTTTGGGATTCACAAGGGATAATCCTCATCGACTATCTGGAAAAGGGTAAAACTATTACAGGTGAATATTATTCATCGTTATTGGACCGTTTGAAAACCGAGCTGCAAGAAAAACGCTCGCGATTGGCCCACAAGAAAGTCCTTTTCCATCACGACGACGCACCAGCACACACCTCAGCAGTTGTGGTCGCAAAATTAATGGAAATAGGATTCCAACTCGTTTCACATCCCCCCTATTCTCCAGACTTGGCTCCCTCGGACTACTATTTGTTCCCCAATTTGAAGAAATGGCTGGCGGGACAAAGATTTTATTCAAACGAGGAGGTGATTGCAGACAGTAATGGATATTTTGGAGACTTGGACAAATCCTATTATTCGGAAGGGATCAACAAGCTAGAACATCGTTGGACGAAGTGTATAAGCCTAAAAGGAGACTATGTCCAAAAATAAAAAAGGTTTACCCCAAACACATAAGTAGTTTTTATTTTTGCACGGACTTTTCAAACCAGCCTCGTACATATATATATATATATATATATATATATATATATATATATATATATACATATATTTATATATATATATATATATATATATATATATATATATATATATATATATATATATATATATATATATATATATATATATATATATATATATATATATATATATATATATATATATATATATATATATATATATACATATATATATAATATATATATATATATACATATATATATATATATATATATATATATATATATATATATATATATATATATATATATATATTTAAACTAGTTTTCTATGTGCATAGATTGCATAACAGTTTGACCACTTAACATATATTATGTTAAGTGTATAAGCCTAAAAGGAGACTATGTCGAAAAATAAAAAAGGTTTACCCCAAACACATAAGTAGTTTTTATTTTTGCACGGACTTTTCAAACCAGCCTCGTACATATATATATATATATATATATATATATATATATATATATATATATATATATATATTTATATATATATATATATATATATATATATATATATATATATATATACATATATATATATATATATATATATATATATATATATATATATATATTTATATATATATATATATATATATATATATATATATATATATATATATATATATATATATATATATATATATATATATACATATATATATATATATATATATATATATATATATATATATATATATATATATATATTAAACCAGTTTTCTATGTGCATAGATTGCATAACAGTTTGACCACTTAACATATATTATCCTACAATATATATCCAAATTTGTCACACAAAAGTAATTTTCTATTGTTGTAACAAACTTTTTCCTGTGATGCGGGAACAAACAAATCGGTAAACACCAGCAAACCGATGAAAAGTCTATCTTAACGGTTATCACACTTTTTCGAACAACTTGTTAGTTACCTATTAACCTTAATTTCTATATATAATTCGGTAGAGATATGAGCAGTCCTTAACACCTTAGGTAATAGCTGGGACGACGCAAGATACACAACTCTTCTTAAATACATATATAAAAATGTCACATCAAAAATAATGCTTGAAGAAAAAAGACAATAACATCAAAATTCAAAAAGGAATTAGACAATTCTGCTCAATATCCCAAAGCTGTTCACGTTGATTCTTAATGACATGTTCAAATCGCTAAAGTCGGAAAATAAAGGAATACTAATGAACTGTCAACGATTGAGTTACTTAAGGTTTGCAGATGATGTCACTCTGATCGCCAACACACAGGAAGAATTACTAGTAATGCTGATGGAATTAAATAACAAGTCTCAAGAAATATGTAGGTCTAAATAAATTTCACCAAAACTAAATATTTAATCAACGAAACGGAAGATAACCTCCAGAAACTATAAATAGAAGACGAAAGAATAGAAAAGGTACAAATATTCATATATTTAGCACAAAAAATCGAAATATCAAAAAATAATTTAAAGGCTGACTTGGTTAGAAGAGTCTCGTTAGCTTGGTCTCTATTCGAAATGTTACAATCCACATTTAAATTGGACATTCCAAATACAATAAAAGCCAAAGTGTACTGCAGGTATTGACATATGGCACTGAAACGTGGGCATTAACTAACAGTATAATATATAAATTCCAAATAACCCAAAGAGCAATGGAGAGAATGATAAACATTAGACTCCAAGATCGTGTTCCTAACATCGAGATACTAAGAAAATCAAAAGTGATAGATGTAATACAGCGAATATGTATATTAAGGTGTAATTGTGCGGGGCATATCGCAAGAATTAATGATAACCGATGGACACGTAGAGGTAGACCACAGACAAGATGGACCCAAGACATAAAAAGATTAGTGGGTCACGATTGGATCCAAAAATCAACTCATTAGACACAACTTTGGTAGGCTTACATCCAACTATGGATGGAATAAACTAATGATGTTTATATATATATATATATATATATATATATATATATATATATATATATATATATATACCATCCATCTCTATCTGCCGACTACAAGTAACGTACACAATATCTTTTTGACTACACTTTCTCAATTAAGTACAGCCCTGCCTTAACCTCTGTGATATTTTATTATACTTCGTGAATCCGTAAGTACAAAAATCAACCAAGCATAAATTGAGTTTCAAACTGAACTTTACGCATTTTGTTAAATTCCAAACATTTTTGTTTGTCAAACGACATCAAAGCTTTTGTAAAATTTGGTAGAGCAGAAAGCGATGATTTTCTATATCACATAAAAGCATAACAGACTGGTACAATGTCTAAGATATTTTAAATGAAATTTTTAAGTTCACAATATTATAAAATATTGTAGCTTTTTGTGACAGAGAATATATGTGGCCATGATATCAATGAAAAGTAATATATATATATATATATATATATATATATATATATATATTATATATATATATATATGTAATAAAAATTGTAAAAAAAATGTATTTAGGCTTTAGCAGACGAGAACCGTTCTCTTTGCTCTTGCTTCAAAACCCAAAGTTATAAACTATCCGGGTGTGCCATCTACAAATCACCGAACTCGACCGTGTTGTTTCGCTCCATGTTAGATCTCGTCAGCTAGCCTAGATTAAGAGGCAAATCGCAATCACCCAGTATTAGCACGACAGATTTAAAGGGTATACATCCAAGTGAAGTACTAAAGAGTTACCGCTAAACATTCACTAGTGGTATTAGTACCCTATTCGTTTATAATAACAAAGGTACTAAATCTTATCTTACCTAGGCATTCTGCTCGTCAATGAAAAGTTTTGGCGGTTTCAGACCAGATGGCGTTGAGGTTTGTTGAATACTTTGCGCTTTTAGATGTATGCCTTTTAAATCTCTCCTACTAAAACTGGATGGTTGCAACTTACGGATCAAAATATTAAAAAAGGTTAGTCAGTAGGTGATATTATGCTATGTAAATATGGGGCATTCCACGTCAATTCTGCCACTAAAAAAATCGAATATTTTCATTTTTTTTATTTAAATATTAAAAGCTTTTGCTGTATTTAGGTACAAACATGTTGATGAAATATTATTTGAAAAAATTAAAAATTAAGATAATTATAAATAATTGAATATCATAGTTTAATATAAATCGTAATAAAAATATATATTGGCATTGGCAAAACCAATGGAAACAAGAAATTAACAATTCAAATAACTTCGAGATTAAATTGTTTATATAAAAAAGTCTAATATTTTTTATCGGAAGAAGCATTAAATTAACTTTTAATAGCCACTTTCATAATATTTTTTCATTAACGTTACAATAATTATATTAATTTTTATGTGTAACTGTACACTAGAAATCCTATAATATTCATCTGTTGTGTGTACTATTGTAATTTTTATTATTTTCAAATAATATTTTATTAACATGTTTGTACCTAAAAACAATAAAATTTTTTAATATCTAAACAAAAAAAAAGAAAAAGTTCGATTTTTTAGTAGCTGACCTACATATATATATATATATATATATATATATATATATATATATATATATATATATATATATATATATATATATATATATATATATATATATATATATATATATATATATATATATATATATATATATATATATATATATATATATATATATATATATATTACCGCCTTTCCATTTTCATTGTATTTAAGATGAAGTTAAAAGTCATAAAAATGATATTTAAACATTCACGTATATAACAATATCAACAAGGTCGAGCTAGTAGGTGATATTATTCCATATTTTGCTTCTGGCTAGTCATTTGCGAGCAAACACATAAAACTTAATCAGATAGATTTTATCGGTGTGCTCTTGGTCGGGATGTCACTTTGCTGAAAGTTTATTTAGTATGGGACCCAAATTATTTGAAGGCGACTTCGGACTTAATCTGGAATTGCTTTGGGACTGGATAAGAAACACAATAATTGTCTTAGTGGGAAATCAGATAATGGAGTAAATATTTGCCCGAAACTAATTTGAAATTATACTGTAAGAAGACTTTTACAAGATCTTTTGTAAAAAGGATATACTAAGGTGTTACATAACATCCAATAGCAACATGCAAAGGATAACAATTAAATATCAAGAACGAATCTTTATAAATAGGCATGTGAAATTATATACTTGTAGTTACTATCGCCTTCAGAGTATTCTCCTTGCATTCTCATTGCAGGAGTAGGTCTAGAAGACATTTCTCGCAGTTTTCTCATATTGTGTTGACTATCAGTTATATTAGAAATTCTTAGCCTTTTGAGGTCATCCTTTAATTTTTGAAATAGCCAGAAATTATAAAAAAGTCAGACGTATGGACAGAATGATCTAATATTAGATATTCACTTTTTGGGCAGAGTCTTTTACAGTGAACTCATAATCACTTAGCGCATTGTAATGGTCAATGATCCACCGGTCCAGTCACAGATTAGTTCTTTTTGTTCAAACAAAATCCCATAATCCCTACAGTAGTTCCAAGTAGTATTGTTTGTTGACTGTTTGTCCTTGTTTAATAAATTCCTGGTAGACTAATACCTTGTAATCGAAAAAACGCACCACGTGTTAAAATGTACATACCTTTTTGTGATACTGTAAAGTTGAGATCTCCATTGCATGCTTTAACATTTTGTTTGGAGGTCGTACTGGAAGCACAAGTTTCTCTTATCCATATTTACTTTCGAAAGTAGAGGAAAGACCATGCACAGCGTCAAATTTGTATCACGAAATTCGCATAAATTTTTTTGATATTCAATTCTTAAATTAAAACTTGTTTAACTCTGTTTTGATTAATCTTCAAGCTTTCCGACAATTAATCGTCTATCTGGCTATACCACATCACGCACTTAAATTATCTCACTCCTTATTAATTAAAATCTTTATCATAATGGTATTCAAGCAAATTATTTTGAATACTGGTTTTAATCAAAACTGAAAATGTACTTGCGATATATACTAAAGGCAGTAAAACTCTGAGCCATAACGTATATATATATATATATATATATATATATATATATATATATATATATATATATATATATATATATATATATATATATATATATATATATATATATATATATATATATATATATATATATTTTATATATATATATATATATATATATATATATATATATATATATATATATATATATATATAATTTGGGTTGAATTCCTTCTTGAACCTTGGAATAATAATTTTCAATTTCTTGGGCTTTATGGTTCTTTTGTTTTAACGATAGAGAAATTACATCATGTTCTAGTTAGAAGTTTATTGAAAACGTTTCACCTGATTTGTAGGCTTCTTCAGTTCATCTGGAAATTGAAATTTTCCATCAATTTACATTTTCCTCCCTTCTTTATTTTTTTTATGACTTTAAATTTTGATTTTACAGGACTGTTTTGGATGTTCAGTAGGATGCACAATTTTTTAATTATGAATATATATAATTCTTAAACTTATATAAAAGTGAAATAATAAAAATACACATAAAAATATACATAAAAACTTACATATGTGGGTTGAAACGAATGAACACTTTTAAAAAACGTGAATGAAACGTTTTCAATAAACTTCTAACTAGAACATGATGTAGTTTCTCTATCCTTAAAATAAAAGAACCATAGCCCAAGAAATTGAAATATATATATATATATATATATATATATATATATATATATATATATATATATATATATATATATATATATATATATATATATATATATATATATATATATATATATATGTATATATATATATATATATATATATATATATATATATATATATATATATATATATATATATATATATATATATATATATTTTATGGGTCTAGCACACGTTCTGCAGGGAAGCCCCTAAAGCGCTCCAGGAGCGGAATGTGTGCGGAAAAAGCGATTCACGTTGTTCTTGAATCGCTATAAATTGTACTCGGTGGGAAACACAGCGCTGGGCAAATTATTCCAAAGGGATGACGTTCTCCATATAAAAAACTGCTTGAAAAGCGTTGTACGCGCGACGTGTATTTCTAACATGCACCGCTTTGGGAGGAATTAAGCGGGCTTCGATGTTCCTGCGAATTAAGGCCGCCGGTCAATTCCGGGTCTCCAATCAGACGGACAGCTCTTCTCCGGACAGAATCCAACAAATGCAGTATATGTTTGGGAGCGGAGCCCCAAATGTGGGAGCAGTATTCCACAGTTTAGTCGAATTTGAGCTTTGTAAAGAATTAACAGTTGTTGTGGAGTGTAAAGCTTACTGGTTCGAAATAATAATCCCAACTTTTGAGGAGCTCTCCTTGCTATGCCTGCAACAGGTTCATGCCAGAACATATTTGCTCCCAAACTAACGTCCAACAAATTGAGCGACGATGCTAGGGGAATGAAGTGCCCCGACATAACTATGTCGCGTTCAATATTATTTATATATATATATATATATATATATATATATATATATATATATATATATATATATATATATATATATATATATATAGTTTGTTATCCTTCTATAAAACAGAATGTGTTCTCTCAATAAACAGAGTGACTCATATTTTTAAATGAAATAAATATATTTTAAATATTAATATACTCCTCTTTCCAAAATACACATAGTGACTCCTTCCAACAAAATAGCCTTGAAGTAAATGATTCCTCGCAACAAACACAGTGATTCTTCCTCCCAAAAAAATAAATAATTTGAATATACCCCTTCTCTCAATATGAACAGTCATTTCTCCCAGTCCAATTCATGTGAAGAGCAGGAGAGGGGAGTTAAGAATTATATAGATTCGCCAAACTGTTATGAGCATTCAATAACAGAAGAAGATAATGTTATCCTCTAACCAATCTATTAATGATTTGCACCAACAAGTTAATAAATAGCTTAAAACTTTTTGTGAAATAGTCAACAAACTGTTTTATTATTCTACGCATAGTAAACTAGATTACTTCAATTATTACAATGATTTGGCAAATTTATCTTTGAATGGTGTAGAATCTTGTGACCGTTATTTTAAAACACTCACCAATTTGTGAAGAATTATATTCAAGATCCTGTAATATTAGAACATACTAAAGATACTAAAGCTCAAGATTAGTCATTATATTTTAAGTTAATAGATCATATTTCACTATGTCGAAAAGCAGCACAAATTCAAAATAACCTGTCAAGTTGAACTTGCACAATTAGTGTTCCGTACGTTGATTCCTTTTCAAATATAAATTTTTGTTACGGAGGTACAAAATGATCAGTGACTTCATAAAACACACCCCGAATGAGTTTTCAACAAAGTTTATTTCCGATCTTTACTGAAAACTGATGACCTTGTGAAGAATATTTTAGAATTTTTTAATCAGTACTTTTCGAGATGAAGGGGAAGGACAGCTATTTTTCGCGATTTTTTAAAAATAATACAAAGAAAAATGTGTGCAGGTATTACACTGACTCGTTTTTTTACAATCTTTCATTTGACACCCCATTCGATGACTTAGTAAAAATTTCACCCCCAAAACTAACCCGGTAAGTCAAAATTTAACTTTCAAAACTACACGGCCCTGATTAGACCCTATATTAGTACCAAATTTCAACTTTCTATGTCAAATAGTTTCGGTGAAAATCGGGTGTGACAGACGGAGAGACGGACAGACACCGAAGTGATCTTATAAGTATTCCATACACTAAAACTTATCAAAATTATTGGTAGCGTTTGAATTATTGGGATTTGAAGAAAATATAGTATTAATTAAAAATATGTTTAAATAAGTATTTATTTTGTTATAGTATGGTAGTTGTATCATTATATATTATAAAAATAAGTTTATAAATATATTTAATTTATTAAATAATATATTATCATACATAAAAAATACATTTGTTAAAGCACATATAGATGGCGGCTTTGAGTGATAAATATATTTTGTCCAAGTATCTTTGAATTGTGTTCAAAGCTATTCCTCTAAACCTTTGAGCACTCCACCTAGGAATGTATCTTTGCAATTGCAACTTCAAAAGTAACACCTGGACCGTACCATATATGAGCCGGTTTTTTCCGAGGTTAGAATAAAAATAATTGCCAGAATCGTCAGTCGAGTCAAAAACAATAGAGGTGTGAGCTAATATGTAGTACTTATCAAAGTACCAACTTCAATACAAATTGTTTACATATATTATTGTGTTTTGTGCTATATCTCTATGCTAACGTCTCCCTAATTTTTGATTTATCTTACCATTTAACTTTATTATTTTATTAACATTAATATTATCAATTTGGCTTCGAAACAAATCTACCTCAACCAAGCAAGACAAGCTAATCTTTTTTGTTTCTCGTAACTGGTGTAGATAAGAATGTCTATTTTTGCCATCTTCAATTTGCATATACTAGATTATAGAAATTATCGAGGTCTATTGAAGCTTTCTGTTGAACATCCAGTTATTTATATTATCTTATGTTTTTCGTTTGCTGGCGCTTCTCTGTGTATCCAGTGGAGTTTTTCCCGCTATTCTGTGTACTATTTTCTTTTCTGTTGTTCCGAGTATTTGTTTTGTTGGAGTAGGGTTTCCGCTGTATACATTACTATATGTTGAATTGTGATTTTGTTTCTCCATATGGCATAGTTTGAGTATAGGGCTGTTGTCAATACCACTAAAACATGATAGTTATTCCGATATATTTAAACTTTATTTCTTGTATAATTTTTTTGTCAAGAGCAAGCCTCCATCTTAATGCTGTTTAAGATGTTGTTATGCTATCATATATTTTGTTTTTGCTGCCGATATTGTAATTCTAATTTTTTTTCTCTTTTGTGAAATTAGTAAAGTAACCCGTCTCTTTTTCTATTATCAGGACGGCATCGGCATCATCAGCATGGAACAGTAGTTTATTTCTTTATGTCCTATTCTATAACCCTTCACTGACTAAATATTTTTTGCAACTGAAAAATTCAAGAAATCTTCTCTTTCTATTTATTGAGTCTGTAAGTTCATTATTTATTTTAGCTAGTTTTGTGCGTTTTTGTGTGATGTTTCTGTACGGTAATTTTTTCCCTGTTCTATTTTATTTTACCGATTCTTTGTTAATTTTTCCTATGGCGAAAAACAATATCTGTATACGACCTTAGTGATCTAAATCCCTCTATAGTACAATGTGTTCGTTAATTTTGCTTTGTTTTGTCTTTTTTGTTAGCTACAGAATTTTATCCAGGAGGTTTATTTCACTGTACCTTGTGGGTAGCTGCATATATATTTGTTGAGCAGCCAAATATAATTTAGCTTTCCACTCGCCTTGAACTTTATTTTTAGTAAAAATTTCGTCGATTAGAGTTGTTAATTGTTGAGTTTCCTAAAAATTTTAAGGTAATTTTGGTTTTTTGTACACAAAAAACATTGTGTTTATTTTTGTTGGCTAAGTTGGCTGTAGTAAATCTTAGTTAAAAAATACTTATTTACAGTCATTTGCGATTAAAAGATGTATAATTAAAGTCAACTGATTTTAGCCATTTCTGTAGAATGTGTCTGAAAATATTAAAAAAAAACATTTTTCGCTTGACGTTTTAAAGCAAAGCAGCAAAAAAAGCAATTTATTTTTGTTTATTTTGAGTTATTTTAAACACAAATTATGAGAAGAACGGGAGTAACAAAATTACAGTAATTAAATTGTCAAGCTTTTTCTCTCAACATTTTTTTCTTGGTTTTATTTTAATTTATTTAACGATGGGTCTTAAAGCACGTCTGATATAAATAGACATTAAGTGATATTCGTTTAAATATTATTGGAGTCCAAAAGAATAAATTTACCTGATAAGAGTTTTTGTTTTTAAGTCGTTCGACACGTACAATCATCATGGGCAAAATTCAATTAAAGTACTTTTATGCTTTTTAAATCAGAAAATAAACATTAATTTTCTGCCCCTTCAAAAGTTTAGTTTTTACTGCTTTAATGATATAAAATTTTCAGAAGATTTTCAGTATAAACACTAACTTGAATCATCTTGAACTGACCCTAGATTCTTTGTTTATAAGATTTTTTATTGCAGTAAAATTCAGCAGATTGTATCTATTGCCTGTGAAAGTATAAAATTTAAAAACATACTCACCCTCCACGGGGGGCTGTTTAAGACCACTGACTAATGCAAAAATTGTTATTAACAATTACCGCTAAGTAGTCCAATTTTTAGGGTTTTAATTCAGTAATAATGATCTATATATCTATATAAACTACCAAAAATTAACAAAGCCTACATTTCCGCGGTAACCACTGTTCTGTCATCTCTGAATCCAACTCGTGTCGTGGCTTTCATGAGTGAGAGATATAGTTTTTTGTATCTTACTGGCGATGTAATGCCAGTACTGCAATAAATACTTTGAGTTTTGTTCTCTCATTTATCATGACCCGCGATGGATTGATAGATGAGAGAACAGGGGTCACTGCTGTTCATTTTTACTGGTTGATATAGATACTAAATAAAAAAAAGGATAAAAATAAAAATACTGACAATCTATAGGGAATTTGTAGAGCCTATATTGATGTATGGATCAGAATGCTAGCAAATAACAAAAATGATAAACAAAGGGTAGACGCGGTAATAATGGGTTGTTTAAGAAGATTATGTAGAATATTTTGAGAGGAGCACATAAAAAATGAAAAAATCGGAAGACGGTCAGGAAGGATACATATAACAGCAGAAAGCATAGAAACCAGACAGTTTATTTGGTATGAACACGTGAAAAGAATGCCCAATACTAGATGGCGAAAAAGAACAATCGAACATATTCCGTCAATTAGAAGAAAGAAAGGAAGCAATGGGTCAACGAAATTATGGACAAAATGAGAAACAGAGATATCCACGAGAATGATCGAAAAGACAGAAAGACATGGCGGTCGAAATGCAAGATGCGGCAGAAGCTGTAGGATCCTCGTTATATAATATATGTTATAATAGAGGTTTTCACGGATGGTGGAATGTAATACATTAAAATTCCGGGTTTCAATCCGTTCGTCTAACGACGTTTCGCCAAAATCTCATTTGGCATTTTCAAATGCTCTTGCTGCTGCTGCTGTTCGATACTGTGATTTTGCTGCTGCTGCCGTTCGAAGCTAAGTTAGCTTCGAACGGCAGCAGTAGCAAAATCACAGTATCGAGCAGCAGCAGCAGCAAGAGCACTTGAAAATGCCAAATGAGATTTTGGCGAAACGTCGTGCAGATTCATTGTTAGACGAACGGATTGAAATCCAGAATTTTAATGTAATATATATATATATATATATATATATATATATATATATATATATATATATATATATATATATATATATATATATGAGGCTGGTTTGAAAAGTCCGTGCAAAAATAAAAACTACTTATGTGTTTGGGGTAAACCTTTTTTATTTTTCGACATAGTCTCCTTTTAGGCTTATACACTTCGTCCAACGATGTTCTAGTTTGTTGATCCCTTCCGAATAATAGGATTTGTCCAAGTCTGCAAAATATCCATTACTGTCTACAATCACCTCCTCGTTTGAATAAAATCTTTGTCCCGCCAGCGATTTCTTCAAATTGGGGAACAAATAGTAATCCGAGGGAGCCAAGTCTGGAGAATAGGGGGATGTGAAACGAGGAATCCTATTTCCATTAATTTTGCGACCACAACTGCTGAGGTGTGTGCTGGTGCGTTGTCGTGATGGAAAAGGACTTTCTTGTGGGCCAATCGCGGGCGTTTTTCTTGCAGCTCGGTTTCCAAACGGTCCAATAACGATGAATAATATTCACCTGTAATAGTTTTACCCTTTTCCAGATAGTCGATGAGGATTATCCCTTGCGAATCCCAAAAGACAGTCGCCATAACCTTTCCGGCCGAAGGAACGGTCTTCACCTTTTTTGGTGCAGATTCCCCCTTGGTAACCCATTGTTTAGATTGTTGTTTGGTCTCAGGAGTATAGTAATGTATCCATGTTTCATCCACAGTGACGAAACGACGCTTAAAGTCCTTCGGATTCTTCTGGAACTGCTGCAAACCATCCTTGCAACACTTCACACGATTCCGTTTTTGGTCAAGCGTGAGCAATCGCGGCACCCATCTTGCGGATAGCTTTCTCATGTCCAAATGTTTATGCAAAATATTATGTACCCGTTCAGTCGAGATGCCTACAGCACTAGCAATTTCACACACCTTAACTCTTCTGTCATCCATCACCATATCATGGATTTGATCAATGATTTCTGGAGTCGTAACCTCCACAGGCCGTCCAGAACGTTCAGCGTCACTTGTGCCCATATGGCCAGTCCAAAAATTTTGAAACCCTTAGAAACTGTTCTAATCGAAGGTGCAGATTCACCATAATGTTTATCAAGCTTCTCTTTAGTCTCCTGAGGCGTTTTGCCTTTCATAAAGTAATGTTTAATCACCACACGAAATTCTTTTTCGTCCATTTCTTGAAAATCACTCGACTTCCTTGATTCACACGAATGCCAAACACAAAGAAATAGACCAATATGGCTGAAACTTGGTGTGCGTTCATTCAAGAGATGCTACTAAGTAAACATGACCTCGATACGCGCCGGTGGTGCCATCTCTCGGACTTTGCACGGACTTTTCAAACCAGCCTCGTATATATGTATATATATATATATATATATATATATATATATATATATATATATATATATATGAATTAACTCTAATAAAATGGCATATCCTTGGACTATCGGAAACTAGGCGCAGGGGTGAAGGACTGTATAAACTGGCAAATAGAAACACAGTTTTCTACAAAGGTAAGGACAATGAAAGCCTTAGCGGAGTAGCCATAATAATACGCAAGGTTATAATGCCAAACGTAAAGGTATTAAAAGCAATCACAGACCATGTTATATATATATATATATATATATATATATATATATATATATATATATATATATATATACATATATATATAACAATAGGGATAAACATAAAAACTGCAATTAAAATAATACAGTGTTACGCGCCGACATGAAGTTGTGAAGAAGAAGAAGCGGAAGCCTTCTATGAAGACTTGACAAAAGTCATAGAAGAATACAAAACGAAATATGCAATATTGCTCGGCGATCTAAACGCGAAAATAGGGACAAAAAAGACATAACAGAAGAACATATAGGGAATTATGGAATAGGCGACCGCAACGAAAGGGGGGATATGCTCTTAAATTTTATGGAGCAACAACAATTATATTGTATGAATAACGTCTTTAAGAAGAACCCTATTAGGAAATGGACATGGATTAGTCCAAATGGACAAATACGCAATGAAATAGACTTAATCTTAACTGACTGCAAGCCCATCATACAGGATGTAAGAGTGCTGGCCAATTTCCATACAGGAAGTGACCATCGTCTAGTAAGACCGAAGTTAATAATAAATCAAAAATTAGAGAGAAGGAAAATAGTTTCACATCAACAACACCCACTAGATGTCGCAAAACTGAAGAAAAAATGCCGAAGCATATCAAGAAGTGCTCAAGGAAAAGCTCATTGACAGCCAAATAAAACAGGAACAAGACATTAATAAAATAAATGCAGAGGTAATAAAGGCTTTAAAAGAGTCAGCAAATCAGTATGCAAAGAAAACACAAAAAAGGAAAGAAAAACTAAGTGACAGAACAAAACATCTACTACAATAGTGAAGACAACTAATCAATGAAAATAATAGACATACAATAGAATATACAGATATAAATAAACCAGCTCGCAGAATGGCTAAAGTAGATATTTTAAAATCCAAAGGAAAGAAAGCAGAAAGATTAATACAACAGAACAGAGGCTTAAAAATATTCGGAAGACCAGCAAAAGAAAGAAATTATAAGGATAAAGAACAAAGAAGGAGAAACAATCACCGATAGAAACGAAATTCTAAAGACAGCGTAATAATTCTATCAAGATCTATACAGCTCTCAAAAGAGAAACAACAGTACAAAAAAATGGAATCAAAAAGGAAAATAGTAAAGAAGGGATCAGAAGATATACCACCCATAAACGAGGATGAAATAAGATAGGCGTTACACAAAATAAAAAACGGAAAAGCCTCAGGAAACGATTAAATAATACCTGAGATGCTGAAAATACTTCGAGTTTTCACTCTTGGAATAGCGACTTTGTTAACTTATACTTGTTAATACTGATTTTTTTAACTTACAAAGAAAAAATGTGTTTAAAGTTGGAATAGATCAAAATGCATTCTAAATTAGTAGTTACGTAGTGAGGGTTTTTGAGGATTTTGTGAATGCTTTGTGTACTAATCTTCAGTCTCTCCTTGATGTTTCAACAAGTGTTTTTTTTTTCACTTCTCAATCGTCGCTTGAGTCATCACATCGAAGGGAGGTCAGAGTGGTGCAAGTAATCCATTGAAAAATATCTTCCCTCAAATTCTTAATCCTAACAAAAAATTATTGCGTAGCCAGGGCAATCGATACCTCAAATACTTTTAGTTCCCTCCATAATTGCCAATATCAGTAATTAAGTCACTCGCAAAATTGTACAACAGAATTTTCATCCCTTAACATTGTAACCATGACGAAAAAATTCAATTCATTGTTTACAGACTGCTAGTTTAGACTAACCTAAAATAATATATTTGCATTAAAAATAACTACTGTATTGCAGAACATATCTAACGGCACTTGTAGCATTATGACGTAATAGCCGATTACCCCAAGAACAGGCATGCTAGATTTCCTTCTTTTGTAATGAAAGCTTTTGGAATTTGAACGCTTTAAAGAACTTGTCAAGAGGACTATTTTCTTGGCTACTAACTTTGAGGTTTTCATTAAATAAATACGTGTGAAAACCAAAATACCTTGAACGTCCTTTTGTCCAGCATGAAAGAAACAATAACTGACATTCAATGTGTTGTAATTCGAAGAACTTACTTTAATACCTTCAAAATATTGCTAAGTAATTTATAACAATATAGAAAGATTTTTTAGGTAATAATTTATATCGAGTCTAAACCACATATTGTGCCATTCTTTTTTTCAGAACATCTTGTAGAATAATCAACGGCAAATCCGTACATTATTGACACAAGATTAAGATTTCGCTCACACATAAGCCACGTATTAGAAAACGCATTCGTGACAATGCAAGATCTATGGCACTTATACCACCGAACTCACACATGGTTCCAAGAAATAAATTGATGATCTATAAAGAAATCATGAGGCCAGTACTATTGTATGCCGCACCTGTTTGGTGCAGCATATCTGACATAAAAACGAAACGACTACAACGTACACAAAGTAGAATACTAAGATGCTTAACATCAACTGGATTACATAAGAATCAACGAACTACACCAAACATGTAAACCATAAGACAACACATAGAAGATGTATCTAACAAATTTTATAAATACAAAACATAAATATCCAACCTAAGACATAATATTACACAAACTAGATAACTAGACAAACATAAGCTATTGTACCATAGATTACCAGTTTATTTCGAGGATCCATAACTACAACACATAAATAAATTTAGCCAATTCACAAATGCCCACCAAAACCAAAAAATATATATACCTCGTTTGTAGTGTGCCAAAAGCACGCCGTGGCCAACCACCTAAGACAGACGACGTGGGAAATTCCAACATATATAAATACAAATATATACATCTAAATACGATCAACCAGTGATCAGAAACAATCATATAAATTGAAAAATTTATCAAGGTAAATTTAGGTTTAAGTTTAAACATAATCTATTGTAAATTATTAATCAATTTTTAAGTGTTCAGCAGATTTTCAATTAAATAAATAGGGACGTGCAGTGTACAGTGTAAATAAGTATTAAACCAAAATAACAATAATAATAAAAAAATAAATAAATAGTAAACCGACACCCAACAAGGCGGGAAAATCAAAGCAGCGCATGAGTTGCACCACAGAAATCAATGAACACGTCATGCGTTGCTATAACAAAATCACAAAACCTAACAAAGAAATCAATAAGAAAAAAATTACTCACCGCCTGGACCCACCGAAATCAATCCCAAACACAACCGACACAGATGCGGGACAAACACAGCCACCAGAGCCAAACCAAGCCACCTAAAAAAGGCTATGAAAACAAAAAAAAGTCATCATTGTCCCCTCGTCATATCAGCCACAGCCCTTACATCAACAACATCCACACTAAACTTAGTACTACTAGGAACACAAACATACACAAAAACATTTAGAAGTCAGTGATTTTGGAAACATTTAACATTGTCAGGTCATTCCTTAATACACAGTGGTAATAGCGTTGGTGCTGACTTGGCTTAGGCCCGTCAGCTAGCATGGAACCACATTGACCAAATGTGAGAAAGAAGAACAAAAATACCAAATAATAAAATAATAATAATTAATAAATAATAAAATAAAATAAAATTAGTAATAACGTAAATACGAAATATCTATAGCATTATAATGTACCAGTGTAAATAATGTAAACAACAAAATATAATGACTAGCTGTACATAGAAACGCGAGAGAGAAAGAGATTATAATATGCATTAGCTAATAATAAAGTCAAATCAACTGACTACACTTTGTACCTGACAAAATCAAACAGGATATTTGGTATAATTTTTCTTAGTAAAACTAATAAATAAAATATCATTAAAAAACGAATAAAAAACTAACATGATCTTCAACAACAAATCAATATCTAAAAAATAATTAAAGATACGTTCGGAAATGATTAGAGAAATATAATAAACACTAGGTAAACTTATCAAATATGGCCGAACATCAAGCCGCGCCGAAAGGCTAAAAGCAACCAATGAATATGCACCTAATTGTATATTGTATTCGTCATACACTAAGTTAGTAAGTAAGCCTATTATTGTACTAATTTATAAATAATAAAGAAATATTTTACTTTGACAACATTTAGATAAATTAGATCAAAATGTTTTGTAATTCTATTTCTGTTATATCCTGGACACTGACATTCACGGAGTCTCCACTGATTACAGCTGATCTAAACCAAGTGTTGCTTTTCACCCAAATCCATTCCGACATAAATTTTCTTAATAAAATTTACTAATGCTTAGTTACCCGAGCAAATGTAGGAAATACTTGACTCAAATTCCCCGTAAAATAGAAAACTCTGCTAACTAATTGTTTATAGTAGGGATTTAAGGGTTAGCTTATCTTAATTATTATTTAAATTTGGCGGTGCAGTTGATTCCAAATATTAATTTATATTTAATAAATTAAACTTAGTTGCTTTAAATCCACGACATAACAAAATTTTAATTAACTGAAAAGATTTTTTCTTTACATTAAAAAATATTTCTCTCCCTTGTTAATTTTAATTACGCCTGGTCGTATCTTTACTTCACAGCAATTTCGAAGTCGCCAAGAAATAATTCTAATTTCTAAATGAGAAGAATTTTTGACAAAGTGAGATTAAGATTATAACAGCATTAATACGATCTATGGGATTAGGTTTTATAGCTCAGTTAGCACAATGTTCTTCAAGGAACTCAATAGTATATGGATTAATTATTATCTTTGTTTACGAAGTCTCAATACGACGCCTAATCTAGGTACAGGATAACACACTATGTCACAGCAAGCTTAATATTGAATGACTACTTTTTAAAATTCAGAGAATATATTTCATTTGACGAAACCAATTCCAAATTTTATTTTAACTAACAAAACAAAAGATTTTTTTTTATTAAGTTTATCGTATTTTCTGGATTCTGAAATTACTTAATGCCAATTAAAAATTAGTTTTTTTTCCTGTACGTACACATGTTTTTTGTTTGAAACTATTTTGACAAAAAAAATGGTAGACAGCCATTGAAATCGTAATACGTGGGCTGAACAATTTTTGATCTAGCAACTTAAAACATATTTTTTGCAAAATTTGACTTTATTCATCAATATAGTCTCCTCCAAGAGCGATACAATCAGTCCAACGCTTTTCTAATATTTCTATACCTTTCTTGTAGAAGGATTTGTCTTTGCCCTCAAAATAGGTCTCAGTTGCGGCGATAACTTCGTCACAGGAGCCAAATCCCTTTCCCACGAGCATTATTTTGACGTCTGCGAATAGATAATAGTCGCTTCAAAGGCATCAATAACTTTATAGAATATTCGCTATTGATGGTTTTTCCCTTCTCAGCATTGTCGATGGAAATTGTTCCATGCGAGAGGCCAAAACCTTCCCAGCCGACTGTTGTGTCGTTGGTCGCTTCAAGTGGCTTTCACCATCTCCTGTTCACTCAGTTGACTGTCAATTTGATTCCGGTGTGTAGTGGTGGATCCATGTTTCATCCATTGTCACATATCGTATGAAACAATCGTTTTTATTGCGCTTAAACAGATCCAAACAGCGCTCAGAATCATCAACACGTTGTTATTGATCCACTGTGAGCAAACTCGTTACCCATTTCGAACAGAGCTTTCTCATGTCAAAATGTTCATGTAAAATATGTCCCACACGTTCTTTTGATATCCTTAGGGTGTCAGCTATCTCAAGCAATTGCACTTTACGGTCATCCAAAACAATTTTCTGGATTTTTTTGATGTTTTCCAGTGTAACTACCTCATTTGGGCGTCCAGAGCGTTCAGCATCATTTGTAACTGTCGGACCGCATTTAAATTCAGCATACCAGTAAATAATGAGTGATTATCCAGGGATAAAGTTTCCGTAACATTTATCAAGCCATTGCTTTGCTTGAACGGTATTTTTTGCCATCAAAAAACAGTGTTTAATCAACACACGAAATTCGATTTTTCCATTGTTTTGAAAATATCAAAAGTAACATCACTAAAACCACTACAACTTGTAAAGTAATTGTTGGAATGTCATGAAATTTTGACACTTATCATTCGAAGGTTGATATCTCATATAGATTTTTTGAAAAAGGCGACATCTATGTGTCAGACCAAAAACTTTTCAGCCTACGTGTTACTTACAAATATTTAGTAATAAGAAAATTTACTATTCATCTAGCCTTAGTACCCCGATTTGAGACTAAACATGAAGTATATGAGGCCAAACATGAAGGTTAAAAAAAAAAACTTTTAAGATTATTTATCCAGTACATTCCCTGGTAAGTATGAGTTGTAAAATAATACTTGTTTGAATTTTTATAGGACAAATAATATTTTAAATAATAAAATAACGGCGATAAGCATAGCAGAGTCTGCAGGCATATAATTCAATATATTGAAAGTAACTCCTTTTCACTTCCTCCTAAATTTTTTTATAAATTATATACGCTAAAAATTAGTTTATTTTTTTCATTGAGCGAATCTTTCTTTTTGAGGTCCCTTTTTTAATTATACCCCGTCCTCTGTAAACATTATTTCTATTCAGAAAATAATAAAAACTAATATAATTTTACCTTTCTCGACTCCAAAAACCCTGAAGGGGACCGCTTCCTCCTCTCATCACCACTTTATATCTGTGATATTCTTAATTAAAAATACATTAAAATAATGATGTTTTTACGCCCCTCCATTAATCACATCCTAGCCTCCTTTATACACTATTCAAAAATAAAAGAAGATAAGATAATTAGAAATTCAAGAAAAAGTTAAGTCAGTTAATGTATCCAAAGAATATGAGAATTGTAGTATTTAGTTTCACTTGCCATCCAGAAAATACTTAATTTTGACTTGGAAAAATTTTGAATTTTCAATCTACAAGGATCCTTCAAGAAGTTCTCGGCTTCGTTTCAGCTTTAACTTTATCATTCGAAATAAATCTTCGTCCAGCCAGTCATTTTTTTAGGTCTGGAGACAAGCGGTAATCGCTCGTAGCCAAATCTAGTGAATACAGTGGATGTGGAAGCATTTCCGAGACGTGTGTGAATGCGCGTTAGCGTGATGAAAAAGCACTTTCTTTTTTGCGAGATGGTGTCGTTTCGCCTGAATAAAACCCTCCAATTGATCCAGTAGTGAAGCTTAATACTCCCTGGTGATGGCTCTACGTTTCTCCAGGTAGTTTCTGGGTACAATCCCAGAAAATCGTAGCCATGGCTTCTCCTGCAGATGAAATCATTTTTGCTTTCTTGGGCTCACTTTCAGCTGCTCCTATTCACTGTTTCGACTACTCCTTCGTCTCTGGTGTGCAATGATGATTCACATTTTATCAGCTGTTACAAAGCGTCCAAGATATTTACTAGAATTACGTTTGAACAAGTCTAAACAGTCTTGAGAAATGCTTATTCGAATGCGTTTTTGACCGATTAATAACAAACGCGGCAGCCATTGAGCGGAAAGGTTTCTCGTACCCAAAACGTCTTGTAAAATGTAATAAACACGCCCTATTGAGATGTTGACAGTGTCAGCGAGCTCGCATACCTTTAGTCGACAATCATTTTATATAGCCTCTCTTTGCGGGGCCATTTTGTATAACCTCTCTCGTTGCGGCTATTTTGTATAGCCTCAGCTTTCTTTATTTTTAATAAATATCTTATTTATTAAATAGAAGCTGTTATTTGCCTCTTATGTATATCTTAATTTGAGAACGGATTGAGTGGATAGTAATACTGAGGGAGGACAGAATTAAAACATCAGCTAGCTCGTTTTTACTGGTAGAGTACATGGAGATCGAGGTAATTTTTGTACGCCTTTTGAAAATACTCTCTATAGTTGTTTGAAACTTGGTTGTACTGTTTTTGGGAGCCATTTATTTTAGAATAAAAAGAATCTAAGTTCAACTCAAAAAATTAAAAAATACTGAAGAGTTATTTAGTTGTTGAAATAAAATTGAATTGCGTACAACCGTTGCGTCCTGAAAGAAAGAGCAGGAGTTTAGTGAAACACTATATATAAATAAAAAGAGTATATTAACAAAATAAAAAATTTTACTCTTGTGACACTCTTAAAATTACATCTACTAAATAAATAACCTTTTATACTATGCGAGTGCACACTTTTACAGAGAATCTCTAAGTTGGAATTATTAAGTTTTTAGCAAATGGCTTTAAAACACACGATATAAAGATTTGTAAAATCGAGTTCGCGGATTACACGTGTTGAGTTGTCGTTGGAAACACACGTTGTAAACAGGAAGTGAGATATTTAAACTGGTATACTACTGACTTACTGATTGGCTTCTCCTCGTGGGTTTTCCATAAACTGCTTGGCCTCTCCTGGTGCGATTCTCATCAAAATATTGTCTCCAATACTACTCTCCTATTCTCATTAGGGTAGCTAATCACTTTTTGACCCGAAATGCCTTAGGATGGGCAGAATATTTGAAAAATCGGAAATAGGCGTCAAACTTGAGATCTAGAAACTACACCCACTTGGTGATAAAAAATAGCCGTTACAGCACTACGGCATGACGAAAGAAAAAAAACCTACTATGGCTTGACGAAGGACTAAGCCGTTACTGCATCACGGTAGAAAAAGCTACTACGGCGTGCGGGAGGAAAAAGCCCTGAAAAATCCGAAATGGCCGTTTATATATCTTTTGCCCCTTCTTCAAAGTGAAGTTTTTAAAATAGTTCACTTCCGGTACGCAAAATCAGACACATTCAATGCAAAATAAATAAAATAAGTCGGCAACACGCGTTACACACTGCTAGTTTAGTTAAACTGCTCAAAAATTTAAACTCACTGCGTAATCAAATTACACTGTTCAAAAATTTAAACTCACTGCTTAACTGAAGTTAGCAAGTATAACATGAATTATTGATGGAAAAAATGAATGTTACAATTTATTACGCTATTGTGAATTTTTTGTGACAGTATTGTCGTCGTAGTGATTCTCGGGTATCCTTAGCATCCTAAATGTTTAAATTTAGCAGCCCACTTTTTAATCGTCGAAAACGAAGGGGAAGAATCATGTATTGTAACAATTAAATCGTTTCGAATATCCGTAGGAGTTAAATATTTTAAAATGAAATATTTTATAACAGCTCAATTTTTTTTAGAAAATGGCAAAACTTGTTTGTTTATATGACCGCTACGAAAAGACAACTAAATGCACATGTTTGAGATGTCACAGTACGCCATCTAGAAGATAACGCTTAACAAATATGATAATAATTTTGGTCGCCTTAGCGCCTATCTCTGTCAAGCCGAGAACTTTTGGAACGGTCCAAATATATTATATTTCTCTCTAATTTCATGAAGCTTAAGTTAATTTAACCAAAGCAAATTGGAAATAGTGTTTACATGAAACAAAATTGTGGAGACTGTAAAGCATGGATATTTAATTTAATTTTAAAAACTAACTTTTTATAATATTAGCCAACTATAGAAGACACATGTTGATGTAACAGACAAAGAACTCTATTCAGGCGTCTTGTAAGCATAAATTATTAAAGCTTCCTGTGTTTTTCCCATTTACTTAACGATACGGATTACAATTTTCTTATTTTTTTAAATGCGTTTTCATTGCATTGTTTCGATAAGTATTGTGATGGTATTTTAATCATTTTACAAAAAGCGTAGCAAATTTTTAGAGCTAAACACGAGGCCAACTGGGAATAGTATTAGATTTTCTAAATTCCCGCGCCAGTCAGGTACACCAAGAAAAACGATGCCTCACCGACAAATCAGGGAGCAGCCTAATGTGCTTATGGCATCTGACAAAACACGAATGATAACTTTTAACTATATAAGTAAACACATGAACAATATTTCTCAATACAAGGAATAAAAAAAAAAACGCATTTTCAGATCTCATGTAAACAGAAATAAATGTAACTTACAGTCCTTTTCCCCGTTTTAATTAGTTAAAAAAATATTTATTATATTTCCTTTAAATTAAAAAAGTAACCCCAGAGTAAAATATCTTTATAGACATTTTGTTAAGCATTGTCTCATTTTCAATCCTTTCATTCATTTTTACCCCTTCACAAAGTGTCCTGTTAAAACATAATTACCAAAGTGATTATCATCTCCGTTTTGTTTGTTTTTAATTACGCCGTAACCCGACTCGGGATTAACTCCGAAGTTGCCAGGAAATAATTTTAGTTTCTCAGTGAGTTGAGTTTTGACAAAGTGAGATCGGACTGATAGCAGCATCGATATTATCAGTGTCATTACGCTTTATGAAACAACTGTCAAAGTGTTAAAATGTTCAATATTACCAAGTTTGTATATTACCTTTGTTTGTTTTATAGTATATTAGCGCTAAATTCAGAGTAAAAATAAAGGAAAGAAATTATTAATCTTTTTTTTTGTTTTATTGGCCACACAAACTTAGCGTATTAGCGAGCTTATATCTGTTTTTTAATTTAGGCAGGTCTGCCACACAGCCAGTCGCTGATCTTGTATACCTGGGACATTACAACACCCATCCGCTAGCGCAGAAATTTCACCTGTTTTTTTTTTTTTGGTTTTTTGTTTGGTTTTTGTGTTTTTTTTTTTTTTTTTGTTTTTTTTATTGTTGTTTTTGTTGTTTTTGGTTTTTTTTTTTTTTTTTTGTTTTTTTTTATTTTGGTTTTTTTATTTTTTTTTTTTTTTTTGTTTTTTTTTTGTTTATGTGTTTTTTTTTTTTTTTTTTTTTTTGTTTTATTTTTTGTTTTTGTGTTTTTTTTTTTTTTTTTTTTTTTTTTTTTTTTTTTTTTTTTTTTGGTTGTTGTTGGTTTGTGTTGTGTTTGTTTTTTGATTTTTTTTTTTTTTATTTTTGTTGTTTTTGTTTGTTTATTTGTTTTTTGATATTATGATTTTTTTTTTTTTTTTTGTTTTTTTTTTTTTATTTTTATTTTTTTTTTTTTTTTTTTTTTTTTTTTTTGGATTTTTTTTTTTTTTTTTTTTTTTTTTTTTTTTTTTTTTTTTTTTTTATTTTTTTGTGTTTTTTATTTTTTTTTTTTTTTTTTTTTTTTTTTTTTTTTTTTTTTTTGTTTTTATTTTTTTTTTTTTTTTTTTTTTTTCTCGCTAGACAGTCTTTATACCCATCGTAATACTGAGGTCTGCCACGAGTGTTTTAGAAATCACTGGATATATGGAAACGGGTGACTCGTGTGGTCATCTAAAAATACATTTAATATTTGAAAAATAAAAAAAGAGCAAAACTGGATTTTACCGCCAAACCAACCCGCACCTTAAAGGCCGCCATTGTATAAATTGGCTCATGCGCTTGCGCAGGCGCATTGTTGCTGTTCGTACAATGCGCCTGCGATGAGTTAAATCTCATCAAATTCTTGTTAACAATCGTTCATATTGTTCAATTGTTTTGTGCAGTAGTGGCGGAGTGAAAAAATATCTTCATTTCGTCATTTCTTTAGGGACGATTTTTTACTTTATTATTCGGTCTTGCAACAAGAAGTTGCCAGTTCCAATATATGCAGTAATTTCCATAACACCCTATATATATATATATATATATATATAAATATATATATATATATATATATATATATATACTCCTCGCGATACTGTGGCTGGCAAATATTAATCTAGAATTTTTTTTACATTTTACGAGAGGCAACGACTATGAGCTACAAGTTGGAAATAAGTGTTTTTCACAATCCTGCCTTTAAATAGGAGTACAAAAATTATTATGAAAACCATTAATTACACTGTTCAGTACTTATGCTCCATAGAAAGAAATCTGGAAATCGCTGACGTCTGTTGATAATTTTTCATAATTATCAATGTATTCTTCGATTTAGGACATATTATTGTTGCTAGATAATATTTATTATGAAGATATTAGAAAATATTTGCCTCAAGTCCGTAATAAAACAGTGGTGATTAAGCTGCTCCGTTCAAGTCCTGCATTAGGGAAATTAGTCGTAAAGTTAAAGTTATAAATCCTTACATAACTACTTCCACAGCATAACAAAATTGTAGATAATCTTACTTATAGTGGCTATTTTAGCCGTCATGGTTTTTTAAGACCTATTTCCTAAAAGATATACATACATTTACCAAAGTAATATTCCAATAAATATTATTGTAACGAACAAAACTCACTTGGAATTAATGAAATTTCAATTTTCTATCGGTTACCGCCTGGCCTGAAAAGAGGTTACCCTTTTTAGATGGATATCAGCGAGAATGTCGTAATATCCGTCAATGTCATCTAAGTGTCGAAACATATATTTGTTTTTCACGGCACCTTTTAAGCCAACGCAATAACAACAACTCCTACCTATATACTGAAGTTTACTGTTGTCTTTATAGTGCAGCCTCTTTTACATTCAGTGAATATTTTGCTGGAAACGGCAAAGTTTCCATATATATCTAAGACCGCTAGAGTATTGCCTTTTTCTAAATAACGTGCTAGAATGTTTTGTGAAAATTATCGTCCAATATCCTTCTTAAGCCTAATTTCAATTTTAGCTGTTTTTGAGCAAATAATATAATATTATTACTGGTTGTCAACGTGGATTTAGCATGGGCAAAAGTGCGTGCTCTGTAATTTTTTATAGACTCTATCTGAATCGAAAAAAACAGTATAGCCTAGAAGGAAAAGTTAGTGGGTAGATACCCTCGTATCTGGAGGATATAGATCAGGTTGTAGATATTGCTGGAGTGAGGTTGAATAAAATGAAAATCTCTATTGGTGTACAGCAGAGGTATATTCTCGACCCCCAATTATTTCTAACATTTGTAAATTATTTACATTGCCCACTTTAACGACCTGAATTATTTAACCATGTTCACAGACTATAACAGTTTCATAGGCTGTGTGAAATTAAATTATTTCAGCTACCGATAAATTGAAGAGTATATTAGGTGTGTTTAAGCTGTGGTTTAAAATAAATAAGTTAAGTTTTATCCCGAGAAAAAATATCTGTTTTTATAAAGATTCATTGGACCGTGACTGAGTGTAATGATCGTTTTTCACGTGTGAAGTAGACTATCATATGAGCCTCTATTAATTTTGTTAGGGTGTATATAAATTTCGATTGATTTTCTAAACTTTCTTTCATAGACATTGAAAACAGAAGCAAGAATATTGGTTCCACTTACATTGACGATATGTCCTTTGGGTATTAATGATCAGCTACAACCCACTGTACAACTTCTAGTACATATTTCACTTTCGCCCCGTTTTAATATACGATGTAAACAGATAATTTTGTAAACATATTTTATTGCTAACCAAATTGTATCCTTGGATGATCCCAAGCATTGTCCAACTTTCTTTACAAGAATTGAAGATTGCACTAATGATGGATCTTTTTCATAGTTTAGTTTATAGTATTATGTATGCCAGCTAAAACGGCACTATCTTGCCTGAAAATGAGATTTTTAAACAGTTAAACCAGCGTTTGATAGCTTATTTATTTATTGTTAACCTACATCAATTTTTTCAAAATAAGCGGTTTTTTTCGTTACCTCATTTTGCTTAATGTTCTGTTTAATTTAATAATAAATAGTGATTATTATATTGGTAGAATTTGTTTTTAATGACAAAATAACCTGATTTCGGTCTAATACCGAAATTACCAATGAGAGACGCGAAGTTTTAACAAACTAAAATCAGGCTTATGCCAGCCTCGATAAAATCTATGCGATTAAGTTTCCTCCAGACTAGAGAGCCTAAATATTATGTTTGTTGGCAAAGTCTTATTTCCAGGATAAATGTAACGGCAAAGCCACGCATTGTGTCGTAACGAGTGTATTTTGGGCGGAAGGACAAATGCTCCTTGTCCTCAGTTAGTGTGTCCACACAAATGCGATTAAAATATATCAACGGAATGTGAATGAATTGCAGAGAGTGGGAGAAAAGAAATATATATATATATATATATATATATATATATATATATATATATATATATATATACATATATATATATATATATATATATATATATATATATATATATATATATATATATGTATATATATATATATATGTATGTATATATATATATATATATATATATATATATATATATATATATATATATATATATATATATATATATATATGTATATATGTATATATACTTATATATATATATATATATATATATATATATATATATATATATATATGTATATATATATATATATATATATATATATATATATATATATATATATATATGTATATATGTATATATACTTATATATATATATATATATATATATATATATATATATATGTGGGATGTTTCGCGCCAACGGAGCCACCCGAATACCCAAAAATAGAATTAAAGAAAAAAAATACAAGGGCGTCAATTTCTTCATTGAAAGGTAAATTTTCAAATTCAACTTGGCCCTTCTGAAGAAAACAAGATGGCGACTCAATATGGCGGCCAGGAACAAAAAAAAATTATCATTTTTAAGTGGAATTAAGTTAACTGACCTTCAAAACTGAGACAAAATGCAATATTGTAATAATTAGAGTAACCAACATAATTTTAAGTAATACCAATATGGCGGATTCAATATGGAGCCTAAAACCTAAAAGTGCTATCTCCATAATTGCTCATTTTTCGTCTAATTTTCGGTACATAAAATTGTGTTAGTTACTCTATTACAACAATATTGTATTTTATTTCAGTTTTGAAGTTCAGTTAACTCCGCTTAGAAATCATGATTTTTTTTGTTTCTAGCGGCCATATCGAGCCGCCATCTTGTTTTTTTCAAAAGGGCCCCATTGCATTTGAAAGCTTACGTTTCAACGAAAAAATTGACATCCTTGAATTTAGTTTTCTTGACTAAAACCCCTTATCTCTGTCGGGCAGCTGTCTCCTGTCGTACTTGTCATTTTTCCTAAATGGCGGTGGCCATATGTGGTGGTCACAAGTGAAATAATTAACGATGTTCTCAACATCCAGGGTTCCCAAATACATCCATGTGTTAAATTTGTTTTTTAGAATTTTGTCTACAGTGTTTTAATGTGTAATTTATGTATTTTATGGATTAACCAACTTTTATATGTAACAACTTTTGTATGTACAACCTACGGCCATTCAGGCTAACGAAATCTTTGCACTTCTCATGTGAGTTTTTAACTTATTATGACTAATATCTTATTCTTGTTCTACACTAATTTTATTTATTATAACAATTTAATGATAACATCATTAATTTAAAGTTGTCCCACGATCAGTGAATACGCTCTGTTCTTCTTTTCAGTTCTGCCCTGAAGAAGGTCCCAATCCAGGACCGAAATATTGGCGGCTTAATGAAAATTGTGTGATCTCTTATCACGCCCAAATTTGCCGAGTTCCCCAACTAAGATTGTATTTATATATATATATATATATATATATATATATATATATATATATATATATATATATATATATATATATGTATATATATATACATATATATATATATATATATATATATATATATATATATATATATATATATATATACATATATATATATATATATATATATATATATATATATATATATATATATATATATATATATACATATATATATATATATATATATATATATATATATATATATATATATATATATATATATATATATATATGTATATATATATATATATATATATATATATATATATATATATATATATATACCTAATGATGTTTGTGTATCGTTCATAAACTCTGCAATTACTTAAAACTTTTAGGATCGCCCATATTATCCTGTTCTCGAGGCTCGTAACTATCTAGTTTATTTATTATTCGATGTGTCTCGTAAACAATTTGTATAATACTAATATCAAGCTTTCCTTCCTTGAAAATGAGAACTATTATGATATTTAGTAGGGTAACTGGGAATTTTTGACTCAGTTAGACATTTGTTATTCAGTCTTTGAAATTGTACCATAACATATTCGCCTCCCCATTTTATCATTTCTACAATGATTTTGTCCTCTCCTGGTGCCTTCTTATTAGCCGTAATTTTTACTAAGTTTTCTACTTACGCATCTGTGTTCTTAGAAGTATCCTCAGAGTCTACATTTCTAACTTTATTCTCTTTCTCTTTGCCTGGAGGAGGTGCTTTTCTTGATTCATAGAGGGTTTTATAATAGCTTCCTACTGTTTCTGTTACTTCTTTTATTTGTGTGACTTCCTGTCTTTTATCATATATTAACTTGGTTATATGTTATTCACCTTTTCTCATTCCTATTTTCACTTGTTTTAAGCTCTTTCGATCTTTTAACTGTTTTCTTATTTTTATTTTTTTTTTTTCTAATAATTCTGCTTATTTCTAATATTTCTGTCCAGTCTGGGTTCTTTTATTGTGTGATTTTATTGTATGAGGCCTTCCGTTATTTCCAAGTTCAAAGTTTTTAATTTACTAGTAGTTCTTCTCGTCTCTCTCTTGGTCATTAAAGTCTTCTTGTGTACCCACTTTTGGCTTGAAATATCTATTTTGAATTTTGTTTTGTTTCCACTCATCGCTTCAGTAATGTGTTCATATAGTGTTTCAACTTCTTTTCCATGTTCTAATATATATATATATATATATATATATATATATATATATATATATATATATATATATATATATATATAAAATAATATAAATATATATATAATATATATATATATATATATATATATATATATATATATATATATATATATATATATATATATATATATATATATGTACCATATACGTATATTTATTAAACACTATAGCTGAAAGATCTTGTATGTAGGTCGATGGCGATGATAACGGATCCTCACTTTGTTACTTTTGTTTATTTACTTTTGTCAAACCAAGATATGGCAGTATTGATCCAGGTAATAAAAATTTTATGATCCAAGAAGTATATTTGCTTCAAATGTCTTATTTCGATCTTATATTTAAAAGTTCTGCAAGAATTAAATTGCATAAAAATACACATTTGAGGAAAAAGACTATGTAACTTTACGTTTACGTATGTATATTTAGAATTGGCTAAGAATTCTTTAAAGGATATTTTGTGGGTGTCAAATAAATCGGAGACTTTGACACAGTAGAATATATTTTAGAACAGGGCATTACTAATTGTTGGATTGTAATCTCGAATATTTTTATATATACTATAGATAAATATTTTCCAAATGGCCAGCAAAACTAATGAGAACAGCCTGTTCTCCTTATTTAATATTAGTATCTAATTTAATAAAGATCAATATAGATGGGAACACTGCTGATTCCGGTAGTACTAAAGATATCTCTATACAAAGATCATCAGTGAGTCCGTTTATATTCATCCTTATGTTTTAGAGTTATCGTTAAATATCTAATAATGGGAATTAGAACTCCAATTTTACAGTTACTTCTATTAATTTAATAATGGCATGTGTACCCTATTCGCTTACAATGACAAAGGTAGCAAATCTTATTTCAATTCTGTGTTTGGATTTTGAACTGAAAGTTTTAGAGGTTTTATACCGGATGGCGCTGAGATTTGTTGGTTACTAACCTTTATAGGTGTGGGTCTTTTAAATATCTCCTGCTGATATTGGGTGTTTGTGAGTTTTCTCCTCACCTAAGCTGGCTGATGAGCTCTGATGTGAAACGAAACAAACACAAAACGAGTTTGGTGGTTCACAGATGGCACACACCACTAGTCCATAGATTTAGACGTTCATACTCTTTGATGTAATAGCAAATAGCGTAATGCAGCATGTGTGCTAGACCCATAAAAAAAAATTATATATATATATATATATATATATATATATATATATATATATATATATATATATATATATATATCCGCTTGCGTGGACTTGATTCACTATTATCGTCACTGCTTATTCCCTATGTTACCTAACGTAATAAAATATATCCTATAACCCGGCCAGAGAACATATGTATAAATTTATAGAAAAATACGTAAATCGAATAAGTGGTCCTTGAGTGCTAAGCGCATTAACCAACAGATAGACAGACAGACAGAGATACGTTGCGTTTTATATATATTATAGATATTTTTGATAAATATTAAGTTAGAAATTAAAAAGAAAACACGTAAATCGGTTAAGTGGTCCTCGAACGATACGCACACTAACGGACAGAGAGAGAGAGAGATGTTACGTTTTATACCATATATATTATATAAATTATTATTATTATTATAAAACCTGGCCAGACAACATATGTTGAATGAATTTAAAAAAAAACGTAAATCGAATCAGCGGTTCTCGAGTGATAAGCGCACTAACGGACAGACAGACAGACAGAGAGACGTTGCATTTTATATATATTGTATTCTTTGTTACATGATATTGTTCCATATTTAACAGTTTAGGTAGCGTATTGCAAGAGAACGTGCTAGCGGTAAACTTTATCGTCATTGCTTATTCCTTATATTAACGTAATAAAATATATCCTATAACCTGGCCAGGGAACATATGTATGTTTTAAAAAAAGAAGAGCATGTAAATCGGATAAGTGGTTGAATGGTAAGTGCACTAACGAACGGACAGATAGACAGACAGACAGATAGAGGTTACATTTTATATATATTATACAAGATTATAGGTAACCTGGCGAGAGAACAAACGTATGAATAAAAAAAAACACGTAAATCGGACAAGTGGTTCTCGAGTGATAAGCACACGATAGACAGACAGAGAGACGTTGCACTTTATATATATTATAGAAGATTATAGATAACCTGGCCAGAGAACAAATATATGAATTTAAAAAATATGTAAATCGGATAAGTGGTTCTCAAGTGATAAGCGCGCTAACGGACAAACAGACAGAGACGTTTCATTTTAGATATTATATTCTTTACTAGATGATATTGTTCCATATTTAATGATTTAGGCAGTGTATTGCAAGAGAACGCGCTAGCGACAACCTTTTTTCCGACTTGATACACTATTATCGTTACTGCTTATTCTTTATGTTACCTAACGTAATAAAATATATTCTATAACCTCGCCAGAGAACATACGTATGCTTTAAAAAAAAGCATATAAATCGGATAAGTGGTCCTCGAGTGATCAGCGCACTAACGGACAGACACTCACTACGTTCGGCATTCTTTGAACTATCACATCCAGGAACGAGGATTTTCTAGATCTATAACAGCATCACATCTTTCAATTGACAATAAATATCAATGGGATCATATCAAATCACGCTGTTGGGAAAAATGGATGGTTACATGCTGTTTCGCGAGACTAAACATCGCCATTCCTTGTATTGATAACACTATTTACTTCAACGTCAGCTTTAGGAACTCTGAGCGTTGTACCATGTATATCTGTGTTCGACATTCATAAATAGTTGACGCTTATTCTAAGCGCAGTCGCATCTTCCTATTTGTTTCTAGTCCCTGAAAAAAATTTGGAGACTTTAGAACTTGAACGCACCTCGTATTATAAATTTTTGTTCTGATTTATGGTTGCTACAACGAACAACCAGGATAATGATTTATAGTCAATCATATGAGAGGTTCAGCGGGTAGAAAGGGGAGTAAAAAGTAGATTATTTTTAGTATGTTATGTCACAGAACCTATCCAAGGTTCTTAAGTAAAGAAATTAGAAAATTATTACAGGACATTTTTTCTTGATTTCCAATTTTAACGTAAACTATTCTCCTGTTCACCTTTTTTTTGTTATTATTAACTTCTTAAGGTACCTGTTATTTAAAATTTACAAGTCGAAATTTTAGGTTTCGGGTATTATTTAGAATCATAAAGTTAAATTCAGTACTTTCTAGAAGTATTAGGTAGTGTAAATACGTCTTAATAAGAACGTGTAATTAATAACATTGCTAATTCCTAGATGTAAAGCTACCCATATATTTAGATAATTCCCTGGTAGACAATGAAATTTCAGGCAAATACAGTTCTTCACTTAATGGAGTTTTAACTAGGTAGGCTTGGGATAATAGCAGCTTCGATAGTATCTAGGCGATTATGTTGCATGACCCAATTGCTAAGATGTTATTCAAGCAGCTCAATACCACCCGGATTAGTATATTATCTTTGTAGATTGCGATCCGATTAAATCTAAAAAATTGTTAAATCTGATACTAAAAATAAAACTACCTGCGAGAGTGTGTTGAAGTTAAGTTAAATCAAAAATCAATAATAAAATCCAAAATATACTTTTTTCTGATTAAACGTTAAATAAATATTTTTATTTTTATGATTTAGCTATACTCTATTTATTTGGAACTGATAGTAATAAAATGCCAGTGGACTGATCGGCGGTCCTATAACAGAGGCGTGCTATATATTCCCAGTTATTTGTCAGATAACAATGCTCTTTTTTAACGAAGTATTGGCGATCAAATCATTCTATTTACATACTAAAAATACATATTTAGAGCAGCATGCCCAAAAGTCAATCCAATTAGTGACAAGTCAGTTAATGTGTTAACAAAATGTCTTCTCCAGCGAAACGCCAAAAGTTCGAGCAGCTATATTTAAAAATGTATTTGACTACGTTAAAAACAATTAAAGTTGTGATTTAGTGTGGACGATTGTGTGACAAAATGTTGCTTAATGACCAGAGTTTGTAAAGCCACAGTTTACAGAATTTTAAGAAAAGAAAAAAGAGATCAGGCAGAAAGACTTTTTTATGGAAAAAAGAATTGTCACTTTGGGTCTGATCCTGCAGGCTGCGACAAACCACCCAGAAATACGGAAAATGAGTAAAGTAACACTATGGAGTGTTTTAAAAGGTATTATTTTTATTGGAAAAAGCGTGAAAAAGAATCTTTATTGATAGAAAGTGGAGAAATTTTACACTGGAAAAGAGACTATTTAAGGAAAGTTAGAAAAGCTCGCTCTGAAGGAAAAAGGATACATTACTTAGATGGGCCAAGAAATTTTGACATGATGGGAATATCCAAAATACTCGCCAAGCATTCAACGAAGATCTTTCTACTGGTCTTAAACCGCCGTCTGGTAAGGGATGCAGGTTCATTTTTACGGATATTGGAAGCGAAAGTGGTTTTGTACACGGGGGTCTTTTAACATTTGTGTCCAAGAAAAGAGGAAATTATCACGAAGATATGAATTCCGATGTATTTAAAGATTGGTTTTCGAAGATGATGGACTTAATACCAGACGACTCTATTATTGTAATAGGTAATGCAAGCTATCATTCTAAAAAATTAGAACGAGTTCCAACCTTGAAAATAGGACATCTAATCTTGGGTGCTCGAGAAAAACATTTCATTCCGATGTATTTTAAGATTGGTTTTCGAAGATGATGGACTTAATACCAGAGGACTCTATTATTGTAATAGGTAATGCAAGCCATCATTCTAAAAAATTAGAACGAGTTCCAACCTTGGGTTGGCTGAAATAGGACATCTAATCTTGGGTGCTCGAGAAAAACATTTCATTTCCAAAAAACAGGGTTAAGAGAGAATTATTAGTCTTGCGCAAATGTTGACCAAGGTTTAGACGCTTCATGTTTTACATGAAACTACTTCGTATTACATCCAATTTGATAATAGTATTGGAATCGTTTTTTGATGCTGTTCATTTATTTTTTTGATCTAATTGGTGCCTAAAATCTCTTATTGTATTTCACCGATAAGTTGTTTGGGCAGTCGAAGTCGATCAACGTTGTATTAAAGATTTATCTAGTAAAATAATGTCTACGTTATTCTGAGTTGTAGTTGTTCTTTTCAAAAATTGGCTCCGTAGCATATTGGTAACAAGATATCTTATACACTTGTAACAACTTTAGTGTTTCTGTTACACCTTGGTGAATTATATTATCAAGTGAATTCTTCTCCTTGCTCAGCATCTCTGCAATAATTTTCGAGTTTAATGTATATTAAAGATGGCCCAGCTATACCACTCAATAAATTTTCTCTAAGAAATCTTCTATTGGTGCCACAAGAGCTCAGGACGACCGTCTTCTGGATTGATAAGTTTAGTTTTTTCGCCTGTTTTCAATTTTTTAATGTATTTCTTAGCTTTCCCGAAATCTTTTTTTAACAGTCACCTCACCGCCTGAATAGGGGTTATCCATTTTGAATGAATGTGGGCTCCGTTAACGTTGTTCTTGTGCCGAAATATACTACTGCTACTACCTGTGTATGTGACCAAGCCAAATGTTTCAATAAATTAGAACACTGATCTGTCGGGATTGAACCCGGTACCCTTGATACCATATGCCGACACAATATCACGGTGATAGTGCCGCCAATCTTTTCAGTGACTTCTATAACTATTGAAACAATGATTATGGCATTTGATTTCCACATATTTTTTTATTTTCTCATGCAGAGGAAATTATTTATATACTTGGAGTAGGTTGTGTTCTGTAATATCTAATGAAACATTAATATCAGTTATATTGGGAATTTGGAATACTAGGCGCAATGACGCTACTCAGTCTATAATACCACTATACCAAAATACTTTGTTTTTACACTCGACGAACGTTTTGCCAAACATATGCCTTTGGGGGGATCCCTCGAACGTTCGCGTCACCTAGGGTGAAGTGTTGGCAGTCTGCTAACCGCTCTGTCGGCGAATGGCGAATATATCATATATATATCTTCCTTCTTCTTCCTTCAGCCGTTCTCTACCCACTGTCGGGTATAGGCCTCTCTCAAATCTTTCCATTTTTCTCTATGTTGTGCTTGTTGATACCAGTTAAGTCCTCCGACTCTCTTCAGATCGTCGCTCCATCTCTGTTGGGGCCTTCCTATGCTTCGCTTTTCACCCCATGGTCTCCACCTAGTGATCTTGCCACTCCACTTATACGTCGCTCTCGCTACATGGCCGGCCCAGCTCCATTTCAGAGATGTTATCCGTTTGGTGATATCATCGACCTTTGTTTGTTGTCTAATCCATTTATTAGTTTTCTTGTCCTTCAAAGTAACACTCAACATCTTCCTTTCCATTGCTCGTTGGTGGACTTGTAATTTTTCTATTGTTCTTTTAGTTAAAACCCATGTCTCGGCTCCATACGTTGTAGCTGGCAAGATACATTGATTATAAATTTGGGTTTTTGATCTTTGAGGAATGTTCATATTCAGTACATATTTCAATTTTCCATATGCTGCCCATCCCATACGTATCCTTCTTTCTATTTCAAGTTGCTGCTTTTCCTTTCCTATCGTTATTATTTGGCCCAGATAGATGTATGTGTTTACTTTTTCTATTGTTGAATGTTCAATCACTATATTTTCATCATTGGTGTATTCGTTACTCATGTACTTTGTCTTGGAGAAATTTATGTCAAGTCCCACTTTTCTTGCTTGGTGGTGGAGATCAGTGATCATCTGGATCATTTCATTCTTATTGTTTGCTATAATTACAATGTCATCTGCGAATCTCAGGTTGTTTAGCCGATCACCAGCTATCAGAAGGCCATTCTCGTCCCAATTCAGTTCTTTGAATACATCTTCTAAGATCATTGTAAATAACTTAGGCGATATTACATCGCCCTGCCTTACTCCTCTGTTCACTGGGACCTTGTTTGTCAGTTCTTGGTTTACCATAACTTTGAGTGTTGCTCGTTCATATATTCTGGCTATCAGTTCGCTGTATCTGTGGTCTATACGAGCATTTCTAAGAGCTCTTATATACGCGCCTTTTGCCACTGTGTCAAAAGCCTTGCGAAAATCTACAAATGTGAGCCACATTGGTATATTATATTCGGTGGCCTTCTCGATTAGTATTCTCAATGTGTGCAAGTGTTCAATCGTACTGAAGCCTGATCTGAATCCAGCCTGTTCTATCGGTTGGTATAATTCCATTTTGTGTTCCAGTCTGTTTGTTATGATTCGTGAGAACAGCTTGTAAACTTGGGAAAGTAAACTAATTGGCCGGTATATATATATATATATATATATATATATATATATATATATATATATATATATATATATATATATATATATGTATATGTATATATATATATATATATATATATATATATATATATATATATATATATATATATATATATATTATAGAAAGAATCATATCTGAATTTCAAATCCCTAACTTTTACGATTTAGTTTCAAATCGGTTCGTAAAACAAAAAACCCTATAAAGGCACGCCTCGATATGGCAAAGCTTAACAAGACAAATTAAAACTACTTTTCCAGAAAATACTTTGGCCTGACTGCTAAATAATGGGTCTAATTCGACCGACCGTCCGAAGCGCGAAGCGTTCAAATTACATACGATATCCATTCTAGGATTTGTTGGATTTGTTGGATTACATCCTCCTGTGTATCGAGGAGGTCGTTATTTTTAACTGCGGACTTTGCTGCGGATAATTTTGAGGTCATTTATTGATAAAAGCCTTTTTATTTTAGTAATTTATTAATGTAAAACTAATAAAGGGATTATCTGTATTGTAACAGTCATAATTATTGTCGTTGTCTTCATTTGATATTTTAAAGTTCTTGACACATAAAATTATAACATACGTCTTGACACCAACTTTTTACTTAGTGTCCAACTCATCACAGGTTTTTTGTACTAATTGGACAACTAATAGGTATTTTAGAATCTTAAACTCTATATTTGTTGTCAATTCTCGAGGACAAGTGACGGAACATTTTTTTTTTTCTCATTTTGAACATTTTAAATATTTTGTAAAAGTGCCATAGGGAAGCCCTTATAAGATACCTATTAACATTTTGGCAAAATCTTCATCTTTTTTTCCAGTTACATGATATATAAAATAATCGCATTGCCAAAACAAAAAAAAAACTGTTAACCAAGACCATAATGACAAAAAAAATCCTTATCGAAACTGTCAATATTTTTCAAAAAAATATTAAACTTGGAATAAAATCTAAATTTGTATTTTTTTCCAATAAGAAAACAACAGTTAGCACCACTACACACCAAAAACGTTACTTTTGCTCTGGATGCGCGTTTCGCTAACCATGTTGGCATCATCAAGAGCGATGATTGAAGTCAATATAGCCAATTGAATGTTTCTCAATTCTCAGTAACAAACATTAAATACTATCCTTTTTTAGTTAAAAAAGCTATGCCTTTAAGAACATTTAAACGTATCAAATAACCAGCTGTTATTAAAAGCAAAATATTATATTAAAAACTTATTAAATGATTGATTTCTAATCCCTAAATATGGACTAGTCTTGATTTTCTAATGTTGGCTTTAATGTAGCAGCAACATTTCGATTATCACGTAAACATATATAATGGCTCATCGGATCAAGAGCGTCAAGAAAAAAGCATTTGCCCTTGTTTTTAAAGTATGGACGCCCAGGAGCAACTAATTACGTACTAGTGCCAGCTATGAAATACCAAATAGGACATGCGTTGTTTCGGTTTATATCAGAGCTCGTCAGCTAGGCTATGGCGAAAAGGAAATCGCAATACAATAACAAGAGAGATTTAAAAACCATACATTCAAAGGTACCGGTAGGGAACAATTCTCAACTCCATCCGGTGTGAACTTCCAAAACAGCTTTTACCTCATCTGATATTTTGATGTCGATTCCTCTACTAGAATAGCTCTATAATAGTTGAAATTATTCCTGTCAACCATGTTACTGTAGGTCTTCATCTTCGCCTTCTACTATGTGACACATACTCTATTGTTTTTCCATAATACTTAGTAGTACATGTAAAATGCTAGTAACCATTTAGTAGGACATTGTAAGACTATATCCTTACTAGATTATGAAAATTTCGTGTTATATTTTGAAGAAGTCAGTTCTCCCAACAAGCTCTAAAAGAGCAGGCAAGTTAATCGGCGAAACGTCAGCATAATTTTTTCAGTGGACACAGGAGACATCCATAAGAATTATTCCTATAAGCTCTGTAACCTCTGGAAGTATCTTATCAGAAATATAAAACACCATCTTTTTTTTATGGCTCTAGCACACGTGCTGCAGGGAAGTCCCTAAAGCACTCCAGGAGCGGCACGTATGCTGAAAAAGCGATTCACGTTGTTCTTGAATCGCTGTAAATTGTACTCGGTGGGAAACACAGCGCTGGGCAAATTATTCTAAAGAGATGATGTTCTCCATATAAAATACTGCTTGAAAAGCGTTGTACCCGGAGTAACAAGCTGAACCTCGTACGGATGTGAAGCACCAGCGTGACGTATATTTCTAACATGCACCGCTTTGGGAGGTATTAAGCGGGCTACATCCTTCGAACACTTTTCATGAAAATACTTGTAGAACAGACTCAAGTCCCAACCGTTCTTCGATGTTCTAGCGAATCAAGGCCGCCGGTCAGCCGGTCATCTTTTACACATAACTTTTATTTGAATCAATAATATATTCAACTATGAATTATGTTATTCTCTTGTCATCTTTCCACCACATTATAATCTGTTAGTAAAAAGCATGGCAGTTTAAGGCAAAAACTATAGACAGGTTTTTTTAACATCCTCCATATTTGCAAATGTTGTTTCTTCTATACAGTTCTGCAAGGAGTAGAATAGCTGATCAAAAGCAGCATAGTTGGGTGAATACGGGAGATGGGTTAGAAAAAATAAAGGTCGATTAGCTCTTCTCTTGAGCTTAAAGATATATGAATACTAGCGTTGTCGTGATGGCATACAACATTAAATTTTTTGCTAATTCTTGTCACTTCAGGCATATAACGTAGTTAAATTTTTTAAACTAAGTTAACACGCTTTTTTGATACTACCAAATAGTACGCAAGGTCGTTTGTGGATAAGGGCATACTTTTGGCGTTGTTTGAGATGACTCATCGCTTTTCTACCATAACTACATACACTTGATGTTATCGCAGACAACGGATTTTTTATCCTCTTTACTATTATTTGTAAAAATGGATCTTTATCTTAGCGTATTCATAGGAAGTCGCACGTATTTTTAGTGAATATAAGTAGTTCAAGTTTATAAAGTTCGGTGCAGTCAACACCATTGATGGATTTTTGTAACATACGAGGTTTAAATTCGAACATAAATTCAGTGCACCAACACCTGCAATCAAATAAACCTCATGTACTCGCTCTCTGTGAAACTAAGGTCAGTTCATCGACCAGCACAGTAAACTATCTTTATCCTGGGTACGATTTCTATTCCCGATTTAGGCGTAACTTTGGAATCTGTCTTTATGTCAGAAGCGACCTCTCTTGCCAACGAGAAGAGGCTCTGGAGCCCCCAAACTTTGATGTTATGTGGTTAAAAATAACGACTCAACCAACCACAAGGTTCGTCTGTATCCTCTATCGACCACCAAGTGATACAAACTTTAGAACACTTTTCGCTTCTCTTGCAGACACCATAGATCATTTACAAATTAACTATCCAAATGCCGAAATTGCCATTCTGGGCGACTTTAATGTCCACAACATCAACTGGCTTAAATATTCAAATACTACCGACGAACAAGGTCGTGAAGCCGAATCATTTTCAATCAGTTGTGGCTTGACTCAGCTTATTGATGAACCAACACGGATCCCTGATCGAGACGAAGAGTTCGCCAGTCTTCTTGATCTGTTTTTAACCACCAATCCGGAGATTTACACGGTCAGTGTAAATCCGCCGTTAGGTTCTTCCGACCATAAACTACTTTCGACATCGAGTATTATACCAATCAGTGACAGAGAGGCGCCCAAACCGCGCAAGATTTGGCACTACAAATCTGCTAAATGGGAAGATCTCATGGAATATTTTCGAACTTTCCCTTGGTTGGACGTTTGTTTTCGATCCGACGACCCATCTGACTGCGCCAGGGAGGTTTCCGATGTTATTTTGGCCGGTATGGATGCTTACATCCCTTTTTCGAAGAAATGCCCTTCCAACGGCAAGCCTTGGTTTGACCTAAAATGCAAAGAAGCTGTTGCTTCTAAACATCTTGCATACCGACAGTGGCGTGAAGATCCTAACACCATAAATCGTAACATCTTTGTTCGTGCCAGGAACAGATGCAAAGAAATTATCGACGAAACCAAAGAGGTACACAATCAACGGATTAGAAACAAACTTCTCGCATGTCCCGGCAATTCTAGGTCCTTTTGGTCAGTCGCTAAGGCAGTTAGTCAAAATTTCACCAAGTCCACCATACCACCACTCACACGGCCAGATAATTCTATTGCAACGACACCTGTTGAGAAAGCGAACTTGTTGGCTGAACTCTTTGCTTCACATTCTACTGTCGATTTCCAAGGAAAAACACCACCTACTATTCCCATAGTGCAGTCAAGGATGCCCGATATTGTCTTCAGACAGCGTATCATAAAACGTATTTTGATGAAGCTAGACACCAAAAAGGCTTCAGGCGCTGACGGAATACCTGCCATAGTTCTCAAGAACTGTGCGAGGGAACTAACACCAGTTTTCTGTAGACTTTTCAACCTATCCTACAGAAAGGGAATATTTCCTTCCTGCTGGAAATGTGCCACAGTTCAGCCGATACCTAAAAAAGGCAAGAAGACCTTGCCAAATAACTACCGACCAATCGCACTACTCTCAATAATATCGAAAGTCATGGAAAAGGCTATCAATCAGCATCTTCTAAAATATCTTGAAGGATTCAACATTATCAGTGATCACCAATATGGCTTTCGTAAAAATAGATCAACAGGAGATCTTCTGACTTATGTAACACATGTTTGGAACAACGCAATTGAACACTTTGGAGAATCTCGAGCGGTTGCTCTTGACATATCCAAGGCATTTGACCGTGTTTGGCACGATGGGCTGTTGGCTAAGCTACGTTCTTATGGTATGTCTGAAAAGTTCTGTTTGTGGCTCTCATGTTTCCTCAGAGAGCGTTGTTTACGAGTGGCAGTTGACGGATTTCTTTCTAACACCTTCACTATCAACGCCGGTGTGCCCCAAGGTTCCATACTGTCTCCTACTCTCTTCCTCATTTATATTAACGATCTGCTGGAAAAGACCGAGAATCCAATCTACAGCTTTGCAGATGACAGTACACTTATCTCTTCATTCACTTTGAACGCTCGGACATCGACTGCTCAGGCGAATATCCGCAGACAGCAGGAAGTCATTCAACTTAACAAAGACCTGGAAGAAATTCTATCTTGGGGTGACAGTAACCAAGTGGAATTTAACGCTACAAAAACCCAGGCAGCAGTTTTTTCTAAAAAAGTTAACGTTGCAGAACCCGACATAGTTATGTCGGGGCACTCCATCCCTCTAACATCGTCACTCAATCTGTTAGGCGTTAATTTGGGAGCAAATATGTCCTGGCATGAACATGTTGCAGGCATAGCAAGAAGAGCTTCTCAAAAGTTGGGAATATTGTTTCGAACCAGAAAGCTTTACACTCCACAACAACTGTTAATTCTTTACAAAGCTCAAATTCGACCAACTATGGAATACTGCTCCCATGTTTGGAGCTCCGCTCCCAAACATACACTGCATTTGTTGGATTCTATTCAGAGAAGAGCTGTTCGTCTGATTGGACACCCGGAACTGACCGACGGCCTTGATTCGCTGGAACATCGAAGAACGGTTGGCGACTTGAGCCTATTCTACAAGTACTTTCATGGAAAGTGTTCGAAAGATGTGGCCCGTCTAATTCCTCCCAGAGCGGTGCATATTAGAAGTACAAACGTCGCGCTAATGCTTCACATCCGTATGAGGTTCAGCTTGTTACTCCTCGTACAACGCTTTTCAAGCAGTCTTTTATATGGAGAACATCATACCTTTGGAATGGTTTACCCAGGACTGTGTTTCCCATCGAGTACAATCTGCAGCGATTCAAGAACAACGTGAATCGCTTTCTCCGCACACGTGTCGCTCCTGTAGCGCTTTAGGGACTTCCCTGTAGCACGTGTGCCAGACCCATAAAAAAAAAAAAAAAAAAAAAACCACATTTAGCGCACGCAAATATTTTTTTTCAGCACTAGTCTGAGATACGTCAAGTTTATCTGCTTCCTGGCTCACTAATTCTTCTTCCAGTGCTTTATCCGTTTTGGACATCGGCTATTAACATGGCAATCCTGACCTTATTGACGGCGCTTCCAAATAGCTGAACAGACGTAAATCCGAACCATTGTCTCAAATTATATAGCCAAGAATGTCTTCTTCTTCCTTGCTATCTATCTTTCCCTGTATTATCAGCTGCAAGAGACGGTATTTACTATATCTTATGACGTGACCAAGATATTCAAGCCTTCGCCCTTTAATTGTGAGTGCAATTTCTTTGTCATTGCCTAGTCGGCGTAGAACTTCTAAGTTGGTGATATGTTCGGTGCACAAAATCTTCATAATCCGGTGGTACACCTACATCTCAAAGGCTTCAACTTTTTTCATTAGTGTTTCCGTCATCGTCCACGATTCTACACCGTATATCAAAACATTTAGTTAATCTAACTTTTAGTCGGAGTGACAAATTATTGCATGTAAATAGTCTTCTAATACCACTAAAAGATGCTCGAACATTTTCGATTCCTAACTTTATTTCGACAGATTGGTCCCACTTTGCATTAACCATTGTCCCCAAGTATATATAGGATTCCACAGGCTTGATTATTTGACTATTTAACTGAAGATCTCTTGCTGCTTGTTGAGATTTGCTTCACTTGGTTTTAGATATATTTAGGTGAAGACCATGCTCTTCGCTAACCCTTTGTACCCTTTCAACAAAATCTTGAAGTTCATCGATGTTACGGGCCAGCAAGACGGTATCATCGTCGTATCTTATGTTGTTAATCATCTCGCCATTAATTTTGATGCCTTTGTTAACTCCCTTTAGTGCTTTGTTAAATATTTCCTCGGATATAGGTTAAAGAGGAGAGGAGATAAGAGACAACCCTGCCGTAAGCCTCTTTTAATCTCAACGTTGTCAGAGTAGGATTTATCTATTCTTATGTTAGCCGGTTGTTTCCAATACAGATTTGCTATGATGCGAATATCTTTGCCATCAATTTCAGCATTTTGAAGAATTTTCATTAGACGTTCGTGCCTGATGTTGTCAAAAGATTTGGCGAAGTCCAAAAAACATTATTCACTGATGACTGAAATATTCTGAACACTAATTCATTATGAGTCATTCATTATTCTTCATTCATTCTACAAGGAAATTAACAAAAAACTTTACATACATAGTGGTGAAAAACATTAACCACTTTACGTATTCTGTAAGGTTTTTTTTAAGATAAGAGTAATAAAGCATGTAAACCATTTTAAAATAGCTAATTAACTTCTGATTTCATGAAATATAAAATCCAAATTTTTATTAACTTATTAAACAGGTATAAAAATAATTATAGCTATGCGGCTTGGCAAAAGAATTATTCTCTTTTCGTATTTACTAAAAATATTCTTTTTCTACAGAGCTCATTTATTTCGCAAATTAGTTTATAAAAAATTTAGAAACCTTTTTGTTTTCTTCTTGCGTGCAAAAGCTTTTTTTGACTTTATGCTTTTTAATCTGACCCTTTTTCCTTGTGTCCTTTTTTACCCTTTTATAAAAAAAATCAGGTGAAACATAATTATCCGTCTTGTTTAAGACCGTCCTGAATTATTTATTTACCTCTTCGCCAATCTTGGTAACAACATTAAAGTTATAATTAGATACAAAATAACATTTAAAATGATTTAAGAATTAACTAATATTATTTTACCCAGCTTGTATCCTCGAATTAGCACGCAATTGTACCTTGGATAATATTTACATGTATCTTGTATAAATATTTCACAGTATGAGACGTGTTGAATACCTAGCAAATATGTCACATGGATAAAAAACAATTTTTAATCCTGTACAAAACCCCAATTTGACCAACGATGAAGTACTGCTCTCATGGCTAGAGCTCTGCTTTCAAACCTAAGCTGCATTTATCGGATTCTATTCAAGAGAGAGCTATTAGCCTGATTGCAGTCCCAGAACTCTTCTGCAAAATTGTTTCGTAGAGCATCAAAGAACGGTTGTTTAATGGAGTATATTCTATAACTATTTTCATGAAAAGTGCTCCCTGAATGTAGCTCAATTAATATATCTCAGAGTGATGTATGCTAGGAAAACACATTGCGTTAATTCATTACATCTGTATATGGTTCAGTTTGTCACTTCGAGTACTAGCCTACACGAAAATTCTTTTATATCATCACACTGAGAACGATTTATAGCGAGTCAAGACCAACGTGAATCGCTTTTCTCGCACATACATCGCTCCTATAGCGCTCAACAGATTTCCATCTGAAAAACCACTAGAATTCTACAAAACACACACTAATATAACCAAATCTTTTATTCATCTGCATTTCCCATAAACAAAAGAGTAGAGAATCAATCGGAATATGTAAACATCCTAAAAACAGTAAAGGCAATACCTGTTAATATACACCAGGGGTGCTCAAACGGTCGATCGCGAGTGCTTTTTGAGTCGATCTCGAGAAAAAAATTCCGATATAGAACTATTCACAGACTTTGTTTTAGGTAACTAAAACAAAATGTAATGAATAAACTACTAAAATTTATTCGATCCACAATTAGGCCAGAATAACCCCATCATCACTTTCTTTTATCGTAATAACCCCCTGCTAGCAAAAGGCGGCTTTATCAAAGGAACGCGCGGTACTTGTCAAAGAAAAGCCGCGTTTTTGATTCCCGCCGATATTTCTAGAAACTTCGGGCGGCGTGTTTGACGGGAACATTCGAGACTTCGTTCGCGCCGATGTAAATGTTGCGCCTGCAGGAATAGGAGTCAGTCTGAGTTGTAACTTGAAGGCGATACATCGATACAAAGTCTATTAATAAATAGTCCAAAATGAGTGCAGCGAAGAAAAGTAAAACTTATCATTTTAATAACGATTGGGAGGAAGAATTTTTCTTTTGTATGGTAAAGGGTAAGTGTATTTGTCTCATTTGCCGTGCGTGAGTTGCAATACCTAAGCGTGGGGATATCATATCATAAAACGGTTCATAAAAACTATGAAAAGGATATTCCGTCACAGAGTGAATTAAGAAAATGAAAAAGACGTGATTTGATAACTTGTTTGAAAAAAGAACAAACCATGTTCACAAGACCAGCCAAACAATCAAAAGCTGCAAAGATCGCGTCATTTAAAATATCTCATACATTGGCGAAACACAAGAAACCATTTGATGATGGATTGGTTGTGAAGAAAGCATTTATTGAAGCGGGTGAGACTTTATTTGGAGATTTTAAAAATAAAACAGAGATTATGTCTGCTATTAGAGAACTTCAGTTATCTCGTCCGACTGTCACAAGGCGTGTTGAAGTCATGAGTCAGGACATGGCAGATAAACTAAAACATGATATCATGAAATGTATACTTTTCTTTACAGTTCGACGAATCCACCGATATGACAGACACTGCCCAGCTGTGGATTTTTATTCGAATGGTATTCAATGACATGTCGACTAAGGAAGAGTTTCTGACAATGATTCCTCTGAAAGGAAAGACCAGTGGCGAAGATATATATTTTCTTCAATTTTGTAACAAACCACAAGCTACCAATATATAAACTAGTATGCATTACAACCGATGGAGCACCAGCAATGACTGGAAACGAAAACGGTTTTGTGGCATTGTGTCGAGCTAATGATGATTTCCCTTCATTTTTCTCCTTCCATTGCATTATACATCAACAAGTTTTGTGTTCAAAAGTTCTAAACATGGAAGAGATTATGGGCATTGCAATAAAAATTGCGAATTCTATCCGTGCACGTAGCTTGCAACGACGGCTCTTTAAATTGCAGTTGGAAGAGAGTGAGTCAGCTGAACACACTGATTTAGTTCTTCACACGGACGTCAGCTGGTTGAGTCACGGAAAATTCCTAGAAAGGTTTCAAGAATTATTGCCCGAAATAACAGCTTTTCTGGACGAAAGAGGTGGTGACACTCAGATGCTGAAAAACGGAAAATGGCTGACTGATTTGGCATTTTTAACAGACATCACATTGCATTTAAACACCATTAATTTGGAACTTCAAGGTAAAGGAAAAACTATTATTGAAATGATCAGCGCAATAAACGCATTCAAAATTAAATTGCAACTTATGATAGATCAACTGAAAAGAAAGGATCTGAAAAATTTTCTGTCTTTGAAAGCAAGGATTCCTCAGTTAAATTATGATATTTATGAGGCAGAATTATCAAATATTTTGGGCCAATTCGAAATAAGTTTTTATGATTTCAGTAAATTGGCAAATATCGCATCATTTATGAGTTACCCTTTTTCGTGTAAAAACATTGAGGAATTAGCTACTGAAATAGCAAGTCAGTTCATGTTCTGTTGAAAATGAGTGAGTACAGATTATATCAGATATACATCTCAAAGCCACAGCATCTGATACAAAATTCTGGTGTTTTTATATCTGAAGATAAATATCCGAATCTAAGGCAAATCGCCCTTCAACTGACGGCAATGTTTGGGTCAACTTACTTGTGCGAGTCTGCATTTTCTGAAATGAAGATAATTAAGTCAAAATATCGCAATCGACTAACTGACGAACATATGTCATCATGCTTGCGATTAGCACTCTGTAATTACGTACCATCTTATGAAAAGTATGCTGAGGTCATTTAGTGCCACGCTTCAACATCCAAAGTCACTCTTTAGTTAAGTTTAGACACTAGAACTCGTTTGTTTTGTAAGAACCAATAAACTCGTTGAATAATTATGAGTTTTTTCATTGACATTTTAGAGCAGATCTACACTTACCTTGACTAAAAAAATGCATATTGTGCGGAAAACTAATATCTATGCCACGATACACCCTACCTAGACGACAATCCTGCATCACACTTACTTGCAGCCTCTCAGAGTCGATCGATCGTAGTCTAACAATATTGAGGTAGATCGCCAGCAGTTCAAGTTTGAACACCCCTGATATACACCATACGTTTAAACTGAGTACTACACTAGGTAAAGGTTCAGTGAATAACGTTCAACATTTTAGTCTCGAAGAGTCCAAAATTATTTAGGATTCTAAGTGATTTCTGATGCTTCTGCATAACTGATGACTTTTTCTTCAAGCATCTTCTCCAATCTATATCATCTTTGACCCGATGCAAGTTAGGTTCTTAGTTAAATAGCGGTGCCTTTATTGATCCTTGTCACCGTCTTCAAGTTGTTCCCTTTTTTTCCAGGGTAAGATCCCTCTATGAGATTCTTAGATTGTCCCATCCCTAGTGCCCCATTCCAGTGTTTTATGAACTTATCGTTCGATAGTTCTATTATCGCAGCACATTCCATATTGCAAGAGAATATCAAAAAAAAATGTTTAGATCCGAATGGACTCGTTAGAGATCCCCTTTCAGTCAGTATGTCACCCTTTTCATTTCCCTAACACCCACGTGGACCAATACACAAAACAGAAATAGGTTGTTTCTGTCTACCACTTTAACTAGCAAGTTTTAATTCTCGCTTATCAGTTTTGAGCTCCTTGTAGCCTGTTTTTCTTTTTCACCATCTTCTAGGCACATACGAAGATGTCTTAAATTTCCTCTTAAAAAACTGATGAATTACTGCCTAAAGATATTGACAATATTGTCCCTGTCTTTGAGCAGTTTGCGCCTGCTTCTGTGCCATTTCTCTGTTTTGCTCTGTCTGTGTACCATAGTTCTTACTTTAAAAACACAATTACGTTAGTTCGTCTTTCTTCTCTGATATTAAAACTTGTAGGAGAACATCGTTAAGTTCCTTTTAGGAACAATTTATCCTTCCGTAGAGCAAACAACACTCGTCAGTTATTCTAGACCATATACTACGATGTCCTAATGCTTCTGTATTTAGCGACTCTCGGGCAAGCATCCTATAAACCGCTCGCAATGTTTTAGGCCTTATGTATAAATGCAAGAGCATTAGGTTTAATGCAACTTGGATGCTCTTACTAAGTGCTGTTCTCATAGCGCAAGCCTTGGATTCTGTTTAAAAATGAGCCTAAGCCATTTTTTCTCACTTATGAACCAACAAATGCCCCATTTGAGGGTTGTGGTTTTAGCGTAGCAGCATATATCCAATGGCGTATTTACAGTCGCAATCATTAAAATATTCCTTTCTTCCTTCCTTTATCGATTTTTCCTTAAACATTTTTATTGGAAACAGCGTTACAGTTATCTGATACTTTGCCATTTTCCTTTTAACAAGGAGTCTTGTGAAGATATAATTACACAATTGATGATTATCTTTATTGTATTTCTTTTTAATTAGGTTTTAACACGACCCCACTTGAACTTTTAGGCTGAGAATAAAAAACAATAGCTAAGTACAATCATAAAAACCAGCATAGAGTTAACATAATAAAAAAATCAGAAGCAGACGAGACGTTAAATAAGCAACTGTAAGTAACAAAAACGTATTAATAAATAAAAATTAAACTAATAAATAAATACAATAGTCAAAAAACTCTTTAAAAACCCTTCAAATCATATAGTTAGCATTTTAAGCAACTCTTTAAATAGGGGAGATGGTCTATTTATAAATAATCAATAACCCTGTATTTCTAAAAATAGCTTAAAGAAAAATACGACGGATTGACATACTGATTAATTCTTCTTTTTGAAGTGTAATATCCGATCCAGAAGTAGGTGACCCTCTCGCTTTTTTCCTGTGGCTGGTGCCATTTTAAGTGTTTCACAGATAAGTGGGACATACAGTTTAATGCGGGTTCCGAACGGCTAAAGTGAGAGGGCTTTACTAGACATAATATTACGGGTGGTGTGTTCATTGCCTTTCCGAGAGAAGCGACCGTTACGTTGTAAATTTTTTTTTTAATTTATTATTTCCCGAGTCGAGATTCATACTCGGGTCTCCTGTGTAGAAGGCAGATACCTTACCTACTACACTATGATCGCCTCTACTGATTGATTATTGTATATTAATAAAAATACCAACCTTTTGTGCTGACTAGTACGTTATGGTCATTTTTAGTCTCTTATAGATATAATTGTCATATTATGCATTATATGTATTAGTGCTACTGGTATAAATCAAATTCTATATTATTATTATTGTCTTTCTAGTTAGATAGCAACAACTCATTATGCACTTATTTTACTAGCGAAAATTAAATGGATAGGTAAATCAATAGGTAAACAGATAAATTGATAAACAGCTAATTGGCATCAATTTAAAATCGATTTACGGCTATTAAAATAAGTTCCGCCTAAAGCATCGTGACGTCAGAATCGTGGAACATTAGGAAATAGGGGACTAGGATAATAATTTTCTTGTCAAAGCATACCAGAAATAGTAAACTGAAAACAACTTATGTGTCTTTTATCCTTAGGATTACTGTTCTTAATTTATTTATCTTTCTCTCTTTATACACAGAGCTCTGAGTATATACCTAAATCAGTACATAAAATTTGTAGTTTTTGGACTTTACATTCTATTCTTTTTAAATTTCTTAAAGCTTGAAAACGAGGTATAATATCTAATCTCACTAAATATAACTTGAAAAATAGTAAGAGCAGTGGAAGAAAAATATTGATAATTAGTGCCTCTTCATAATAAAACGTAAAACTATCTCAAACTTTTAATCATTGCACTGTCTGCTTGACGGGGAACTGACAACTACTTACCGATACCTGTTTTACTACTGCAGTCAGTTGACCATTTTATAATTTGCATGTTTCCAAAAAAGTAACAGACAACTTGTTTTTTCTTAACAATTACAAATTTCCTAATAAAAATTGCGTTAAAAATAACACACATAGGTTAAAATTTATATATGTATACATATATACATATATATATATATATATATATATATATATATATATATATATATATATATATATATATATATACATACATACATATATATATATATATATATATATATATATATATATATATATATATATATATATAAGCATTCCAAAGTTTGTGAACACCCTTGAGAAAAACGAAATTCTTATATTATTCAACATATATGTTTATTAAATGTATTTATATGTATATGATAATTAAAAACAAATATTTGCTAGACACATTTAAATAATTTGAACATTATTTTGTAAAAATGTAGTTAATTTAACACAAATCTACATTGTGCCAGGATTACATTCTGAAGAAAGAAAGGGACGGCGATTTGAAACTCATGATATGGCTCGCGCAATCGTCCGATTTGAATCCTATCGACTTATTGTGAGACGAATTGGATAGAAATGTGCGAAAAATGAGGCCAATGAATGCAAATTAATTAGGAGTATTACGAATAAAATCTCCCCTGATACCTTAATAAAGTTGATGCGAAGAATGGCAAAATTATGTGCTGTAGTTATCAAAGCAAAGGGGGGATATTTCAAGGAGTTGAAAATTAGCAATAGTTTTTAAAAAACGATGTTCAAATTATGGAAATATGTCTTGCAAATATTTGTCTCTAATTGTAATATATATACGTATATATATATATATATATATATATATATATATATATATATATATATATATATATATATATATATATGTATATATATATTTATATATATATATATATATATATATATATATATATATATATATATATATATGTATATATATATATATATATATATATATATATATATATATATATATATATATATATATATATATATATATATATATATATATACACAGGGTTACAGGGAAAGTCGTCCTAGATAATTAAGGACGTTATAGTTTAGGTTATTTCTGACCGATTTGATTCTATGACATGATGTCCTAAACTTAACCGTTTTCGAGATATTGAAGTTTAAAATTTTCTAAAAAAAAAACATGTTTTTTTTTTTGCTTTTATATCGATTTTTTATTATTAGAGGCGATTTTTTTGGTTATTTTTAGTTAGTCTGTATGTCAAGTATCAAAAATCATCAAAAAAATTTGATCTAGTTACTAACAGTTTCAAATGGCGGCTTGTTAATATTTCTAAATTACGAATTTTTACCAAGTGTTTCCTACTTTAAATCAATAAAGAGAAAAAAAAATGTATGGAAGTTATTCTGCAAATTATTTTAAAAACTTTTACGTCTTTTTAGCTATCAAAAAAGGTATAATACTAGGAGTTTAATAGGAAAACTGTACACAGAATGACACCTAAAGCGGGCTCGGGTAGCAAAAGGTAAATTTTTAGTTCTAGGTGAAAATACGAAAAATACACAAATAAAACAAAAAACCTTGCAATTTAATATTTTTTATTAATTATAATTCATTTTCTATATGGTCGCCCCTATTTCTAACACAAATTCTCATTATTTTTCTTAAATTACTTTTCACAACGCTGGTTGTGAGGTGCCGCCTCATTTCGTCAGCCGCATCAATTATTTTTTGTCTTAGGACATCCACGTTTTCGATAGGAGTCATCTGGTCGTATACGACACTTTTCATGTGACCCCACATATAAAAATCGATCGGTGTTAGGTCTGGGCTTCTCGCAGGCCAAAGTATGGGTCCGCCTCTTCCAATCCATTTGTTGGGATAATTGTCATTGAGCCATGCACGAACACTTCCTCTGTAGTGAGCTGGGCAGCCATCGTGTTGTACATGTTTTGTCTCAAACCAATAGGTAGGTCTTCCATCAAATTAGGTAAATCGTTCCGCAAAAAATGGTCGTATTTCTCGCCATTCAAATTATCTGGCAGGAAGAATGGCCCAACCAAATAATTTGAAATTATACCCATCCACACATTTAAGCTGAATCTTGTTTGTGATCCTTTCATTCTTTTTTTGTTTCGGTTGCCTTCCTCTGTAGAGGCCCAATAGTGGGCATTGTGGTAGTTTGTAAGACCGTCTTTGTCGAATTTCGACTCGTCAGTCCATAGTATTTTCTTAAAAAAAGATGCATCTTCGACATCGGTATTGAGCATAAATCTGCAGAATTCTAATCGTCGCAACGGATCCCCTTCTTCCATGACTTGCACGGGCGTATAGTGGTAAGGGTGTTTCCCAACAGTATGCATTACAAACCATACCTTCCACTGCGAAATACCAAGCTGTTGTGCGACAACATTTGTAGATGTGGTTGGGTCCACCTCAAAGAGATGTCGTATTTCGTTTTTTTTCGTCTTCGTCAAAGATACGTGGTCGTCCCATGTCAGCCCGCCGTCTTTGTACGGAACCAGTTTCTCGTAGTCTTCGATAAGTTCCATCAAATACGCTAACATCAGGTACACGACGAGTAGGATATCGCAGTATGTATTCATCACGTGCACGCGACGACATTCTTTCGCAAAATCCGTAACACATTAGGATGTCAGCATATGCCTCGTTGGTATACGTTGCCATATTCACAAGCAGAGATCAAAATCCAGTTACGAGCCAATTCACACAGTCAGAAGATGAAACACAGATATTTTTGAAAAGCACGGTATAGCACATCTACCACGGACGAATCGCATGAGCAGACTAAAAATCATTCAATAATGTTTAGTGAACAGAAAATGTCACTCGCACAGAGAGTACCCCCGACCGGAAAAAATGCTTACCCAACCCTTTTTATTGTTTGAAGGTGCAGGTAGTAAACCGGCAATTGGTAGTATCTAAATTCTATTATTATGTTACTCTACATTTGGGCCTATTGAAATCTCATTTTCTTAGAATTTTCAATAGATCCAGTAGATATTATACTGTTTTAGATAGCTAAAAAGACGTAAAAGTTTTTAAAATAATTTGCACAATAACTTCCATACAATTTTTGTTCTCTTTATTGATTTAAAGTAGGAAACACTTGGTAAAAATTCGTAATTTAGAAATATTAACAAGCCGCCATTTGAAACTGTTAGTAACTAGTTCAAATTGTTTGATGATTTTTGATACTTGACATACAGACTAACTAAAAATAACTAAAAAAAAAAAAGGGTCGCACTCGAGAACCTCTAATAAAAAAAATCGATATAAAAGCAAAAAAAACATGTTATTTTTTCGGAAATCTTTAAACTTCAATATCTCGAAAACGGTTAAGTTTAGGACATCATGTCATAGAGTCAAATCAGTCAGAAACGACCTGAACTATAACGTCCCTTAATTATCTAGGGCGACTTTCCCTGTAACCCTGTATATATATATATATATATATATATATATATATATATATATATATATATATATATATATATATATATATATATATATATATATGTACATATATATTATGGTCCCCATTTGACTTTCTCTTGGTCCTGGAAATGAGAATCTATAAAAAAAATTTAAGTATTAAAATTTACTAAAAACTACTTCAACTGGCCCAAGATCTCTATCTAATGTTGCTTATTCTATCACAAATCCGACCCTTTAGGAAGGCGGAACGGAGCACAAGGCACAGACAGCATCAATGAAATCTATCTGATAGCGTTTCATGACCCAATTGGCAAATGTTGTTCTGTAAGCTATATGTATAAGGAGTACGTCTCCTTTGTTTAAATTCTAAGTTTACGATGCTTTGTTCTTTGTATGGAGTTAAAAGCATTTTTAAAAGCGGTAGATAAAATGGTGGTGTTAGTGGAAATAGAATTAAACTTTTTTTCGGTTTAGACTGAAGTTTTCATTTTGTTGGTTGTTTAAAGTTCGTTTTGAGAAACTCGCCATATTATGTTTACAATTAGTAGTCCAGTAAATATGGTTTAATTTTCTCCTTATTAACTGCGAATTAAAACATAGTTATAAGAAACCAAAAATGATAACAACATGCTAGGTTGCACAAGATAGTTGACATTTAATAGCTAATCGTTTTGTTAATCCGTCTTAGTGCAGTTACTTTTTAAGGTTATTATTATATAGAGTGCTATAGCTCAAGATATGTGATGGTTTGAAATAAGTACACAAATAAAGATTTCTATTCCTCGCTGTTTTTTTTATGGGTCTAGCCCACGTGCTCTAGGGAAGTCCCTAAAGTGCTACAGGAGCGACACGTGTGCGGAGAAAGCGATTCACGTTGTTCTTAAATCGCTGTAAACTGTACTCGGTGGGAAACACAGTCCTGGGCAAATTATTCCCAAGGGATGATGTTCTCCATATAAATGACTGCTTGAAAAGCGTTGTACGAGGAGTAACAAGCTGAACTTCATACGGATGTGAAGTATTAGCGTGACGTGTACTTCTAACATGCACCGCTCTGGGAGAAATTAAGCGGGCCACATCCTTCGAACACTTTCCATGAAAATACTTGTAGAATAGGCTAAAGTCGCCAATCGTTCTTCGGTGTTCCAGCGAATCAAGGCCACCTGTCAGTTCCGGGTCTCCAATCAGACGAACAGCTCTTCTCTGAATAGAATCCAACAAATGCAGTGTATGTTTGGAAGCGGAGCCCCAAACAGGGGAGCAGTATTCCATAGTTGGTCGAATTTGAGCTTTGTAAAGAATTAACAGCTGTTGTGAAGTGTAAAGCTTTCTGGTTCGAAATAATATTCCCAACTTCTGAGAAGCTCTCCTTGCTATGCCTGCAATATGTTCATGCCAGGACATATTTGCTCCCAAATTTATGCCCAACAATTTGAGTAACGATGTTAGGGGAATGGAGTGCCCCGGCATAACTATGTCGGGTTCAGCAACGTTAACTTTTTTAGAAAAAACTGCCGCCTGGGTTTTTGTAGCGTTAAATTCCACTTAGTTACTGTCACCCTAAGATAGAATTTCTTCCAGGTCTTTGTTAAGTTGAATGACTTCCTGGTGTCTGCGGATATTCGTCCGAGTAGCCGATGTCCGAGCGTTCAAAGTAAATGAAGAGATAAGTGTACTGTCATCGGCAAAGCTGTAGACTGGATTCTCGGTCTTTTCCAGCAGATCGTTAATGTAAATGAGAAAGATAGTAGGAGACAGTATGGAGCCTTGGGGTACACCCGCGTTGATAGTGAAGGTGTTAGAAAGAAATCCATCGACTGCCACTCGCAAAGAACGCTCTCTGAGGAAACATGAAAGCCACAAACAGAACTTTTCAGACATACCATAAGAACGTAGCTTAGCCAACAGCCCATCGTGCCAAACACGGTCGAATGCCTTGGATATGTCAAGAGCAACCGCTCGAGATTCTCCAAAGTGTTCAATTGCGTTGTTCCAGATATGTGTTACATAAGTCAGAAGATCTCCTGTTGATCTATTTTTACGAAAGCCATATTGGTGATCGCTAATAATGTTGAATCCTTCAAGATATTTAGAAGATGCTGATTGATAGCCTTTTCCATGACTTTCGATATTATTGAAAGCAGTGTGATTGCTCGGTAGTTATTTGGCAAGGTCTTCTTGCCTTTTTTAGGTATTGGCTGAACTGTGGCACATTTCCAGCAGGAAGGAAATATTCCCTTTCTCTAAGATAGGTTGAAAAGTCTACAGAAAACTGGTGTTAGTTCCCTCGCACCGTTTTTGAAAACTATGGCAGGTATTCCGTCAGCGCCAGAAGCCTTTTTGGTGTCTAGCTTCATCAAAACACGTTTTATGATACTCTGCCTGAAGACAATATCGGGCATCCTTGACTGCACTATGGGAATATTAGGTGGTGTTTTTTCCTGGAAATTGACAGTAGAATGTGAAGCAAAGAGTTCAGCCAACAAGTTCGCTTTCTCAACAGGTGTCTTTGCAATAGAATTATCTGGCCGTGTGAGTGGTTGTATGGTGGATTTGATGAAATTTTGACTAACTGCCTTAGCGACTGACCAAAAGGACTTGGAATTGTTGGGACAAGCGAGAAGTTTGCTTCTAATCCGTTGATTGTGTGCCTCCTTGGTTTCGTCGATAATTTCTTTGCATCTGTTCCTTGGCTCATGTAGAGTATAATGCTACAAGAAAACGGTCTCACGGTACAAGGACTTTTCATAAGTGCGATAAAAACAGTGATTCATTTTGTTATATTTGCTGTCAACACGTATTGAGTAAAATGGGGTCACCGATAACGGATAAGATTAAAACCTTATATAAGGATTGTTTTAGCATTGAAATACAGCACCAGGATACAGATTGGGTTCCTCACATCATTTGCAGTTCTTGCAAAATAATGTTGTACATCAATAAGAAGGCGATTAAATATTCCAGACCAGCAATATGGAATAGACCATACAGTGAAAATGATTGCTACTTTTGTATAAATGTTGTATCTAGGCATAACCGAAAAAATAAAAGCACTATTACTTATAACGATGTTTCGACAGTAACAAGACCAACTAAACTAATTTCGCCTCCTGAACCACTTGATGCTGATGTTATGGAAACAAATGATTTCACCTTATCAGTTCATGCCGAAAACATTGAGACTGTCGAAAAAGATTCAAAAACTGTTACTAATGAATGTTCTAGTGACAACCTATCATATACTAGTGACACAGATAAAGAATTTCTACCATATAACCGTAAACCAGAACCAATACTCGTATCACAGTCAGAACTTAGTGATCTAGTCAAAGATTTATCCAAAGATGGTTCAGAGCATCTTGCTTCCTTTTTAAAGAAAAGACATTTACTTAAGCCAGAAGCTATGATTTCTTATTATAGAAACAGAGATGAAGAATTTCGAAAATATTTCACAATGGACGAGGAATTGTCACTTTCATATTGTACCGATGTAAAAGGTCTAATGGATCAATTTCCAAATAACTCATACGATCCTGAAGAATGGAGACTGTTCATTGATTCTTCTAAACGGAGCATTAAGGCAGTTTTGCTGCATAATACCAACGTTTACGCTCCCATTCCGATTGCTCATTCCACAGTTATGGAAGAGCAATATGAAAAAATGAAGCAGCTTTTGATAAAAATAAAATATGCTGATCATAACTGGAAAATTGGTGGAGATCTGAAAATTGTAACAATATTGCTTGGCCAACAGTCAGGGTTTACACTTTATCCCTGTTATAAATGTCTGTGGAATAGCAGAGATAGGGAACATCATTATAAGGGAAACATTTGGCCAACAAGAGAATCGTTCACTCCTGGTGAAAATAATGTATTGTTTCCACCATTGGTAGATCCAGGAAAAGTTCTTATTCCCCCGCTTCACATTAAGCTTGGACTTATGAAGCAATTCACGAGAGCATTAGATACAAACGGCCCATGTTTCAAATATTTGCATAAAAAATTTCCGAAATTTTCTGAAGCTAAAATTAAGGCAGGCGTATTTGACGGGCCACAAATAAGAAAATTGTTTCAAGATTCATTATTTGTTACTAAAATGAATAAAGTTGAAAAAGCTGCTTGGCTTAGTTTTAAAGAAGTCCCAACAAACTTTTTGGGAAATAATAAAAGTCCTAAGTACAAAGAAATAGTCGAGAAAATGGTAAAAAATTTTCAAACATTAGGTTGCTTAATGAATCTAAAATTACATTTCCTGGACTCCCACATCGATGATTTCCCAGATAATCTTGGTGACTACAGTGAGGAGCAAGGGGAACGTTTTCACCAAGATCTGAAAATCATAGAAAATCGATATCAAGGACGATAGGATGACCATATGCTAGCGGACTATTGCTGATCGCTAAAAAGAGAAACAAGTCCTCAAAAGCGTTTGGGCAGAATGCCTTTGAATAGGTCATTCGCGGAAAAAAGAACAAGATACAGCCAAAAAAAGGAAAGTTAGGCGCGGGTCTAACCTTCGCAATTCTAGGGTTTAAGGGTCTACTATTTGAGAGAATATGGTTTAAAAGTCCTGGTTTTGAGTTTATTGGTTCTCATTTTTAAAGTTACAGGGTTATTGAGGTCTATTTTTTGAGGTTACAGGGTGTGGGAGTCTAAGGTTTCAGGGTTTAGGGTTTAAAAGTATCAGGTTTGTGGATTCCCCAACTGTATACCAAATTTGGTAGGAATCGGTTGGTTTTCAAAAATTTTGTCCGCCATCTTGGATCCGCCATTTTGAATTTTGCAAATCCAACCTCAGATTCATGATCAGCAACCCAAAAAACCCCCGTGTACCAAATTTGGTAAGAATCGGTTGAATTTTAATTTGAATTCATTTTTGCATTCGAGAAGCACTATATCTGTCTGATTTATTGAGGTTAGAAAGAAAACAAAACTGTATGGCTTAATCCAACCGATGAATATTAGCTTAGCGTGTCCGAATACATATTAATACATCTTTTGGATTCATGAAAAAGCTTGAATCAATTTTTTAGGAGTATATTTTTCTTAATTTTTACTAATTTTTACCTATTTTTTGAGGTTAGAAAAAAATTGAGATGTGATGGCGATATTCTGACGTCAGATTCGTGATCAGCGGGCAAAAATACTACGGATATGATATATCGCATCAAAAGTATACCCCACTTTTTTTTGTGGGGCTGGGGGTAATGCACTCGTGATAATTTTCGTTCAATCTATACCCTGTGGAGAATATTCCAGAATTTTTTCAAAATTTTTGTTCAGTACTTTTCGAGATAAGGTAGGGGGACAGAGATTTTTTGCGATTTTTATAAGTATTACATTATATATATATATATATATATATATATATATATATATATATATATATATATATATATATATATATATATATATATATTTTTACTCGTGTTTTTACAAGCTTTCATTTGACACCACATTCGATGACCTAGTAAAAAAATTTTTTTTTTTCACTTCGGATTTCACCCCCCAAAACTAACCCCTTAATTCAAAATTAATCTTTCAAAACTACACGGCTCTGATGAGGCCATCAATTCCTATATTAGCATCAAATTTCAACTTTCTATGACAAAATCGGGTGTGACAGACAGACAGACATGCAGACAGACAGACAGACAGGCAGGCAGACAGACAGACAGACACCGAAGTGATCTTATAAGTGTTCCGTACGGAACACTAAAAAGTTAGGTGGATTTTGTGTCTAAATTAGTGTTACCAAATGTATCAATATTGGTGAAATTATCTTAAATTTGGGCCCTGTTAAAAATGCCACATAGAATTTACAGATCGTTTTGCTTTGGTAAATAATATTATAACAAATAAATTAAAATTATATAATATCCTTAGACATGATTATTTATATTTATAAGAAAATTAGGTCTAAACAAAAACAATAAAATAAGTAATGATGGGTCAAGAACAAATCCTCGAGAAATACCTTTTGATACTAGTAGAGATTTTGTAATATTGACTACACATTTGTCTGAAATTGTTGTAATTTGATTTAATATACTATGATTTAGAAAACCAGAGGATTCAGTTAGCTCAAGAAAAATTGTGTAAACGGTAAAACCACCAACCTATTCTAGGTCCAATTTCGATCAATCGTCGTATTTATAGGCCAATGTAATCATTATCTGTAAAATTGGTTATGGATATATGAATGTTTAAGTCATTCCGAGTGCATTTTACGATTTAAATCATTTTCTGTTAAATATAGTTTGTTTCTAAAAAGTGATCGTTTTCTAAAACTAAATTCTTCCTGATAAATTCCTTGACTCATATTCACACACACTGCAGCTTGGTATGATCACTCCTCAAGCCAGTTTTATTAGTACCTATTAATCTAAATTTATCTAAATGAGCAATCTGAGTGAATAATAAAAACCACTCTATGTATTTTTTCTTCTAATAACACAGGCCAGCGAAATATAAATTTTAATTTCTCCTTTAAATAATAATGCTTTTTTTTGGTATTTAGGTAGGCTGAACTAAAATATAGCTTTAGTTTTTTGAGAGCACATCAAGATTTATTTTTATACAATATACAAACATACAGATTTTTAAACAATTTTTATGAAAAATAAAATTTCGTAAATATAAATCTTAATGCTTAGTTACCAAATGTACAGAATTAGTTTTTAACATGACTTAAGAACCTAGACAAATTAAGATTTATCATATCTTTTTCTATTTTCATCAAAACTCCCGTTCAGTCTTTTTCTCTCAAACTTCCGATTCGGCTCGTCTTTCTGCAACATCCAGCGATAGTCGGCCATTATACTAACATCTCACCTTCTTTGATATCTCTTCTCCATAACTTGGTAAAATCGCTCCCCCTGCTCTTCACTTGCAGCATTAACGGGAAAGAAGTCAATCAATGGAAATGCAGAAAATGCATCTTTATATTCATTTTGCAACTTTGTAAGATTGCTAAGCATGCTTTTGATAATATTTTCATAATCGAGGCTTTTTCTGTTTCCTAAAAAATATTCCACGACATACTTAAATAATTTTCAAGCGAGCTCCTCGGTCTTACTCATAGTTTTTCAAAGTCAGCATTTTATATTAACTTCAGAATGTTAGGGCATGGCATCCGACAAATGCTTAAATTGATCACACAAATATTTGAAACAGGAACCCTCTTTAGAAAATGGCTTCACAAATTGCTTCATAATATCTAATTTGATATCAAGTGGAGCCAGTAGAATCTTGGACGGATCAACCAGAGCCTCGTGTACAACATTTTTACATCAATAACTCTATGGCCAATCTTTTTTGATCCAATGTTGTGCTCTATTTCTACTATCCTATTTTCACAGGAAACAGAGGTATTTTGTATATGCTCGCCAAGAAGCATGATTAATATCTTTAGATCACTGCATATAGTCCAGCCATAATTGGAGTAGTTTATCTTTTAACCAAGCACGTAGCTCTAAAAATGCTTATAATCGCAATAAAAAAAAAACCTGTGAGGGTAGATAAATATTCAAATATCAACACTACCATTAATACATATTGATAAAACAGAAATTTGAAGCTATCTCTAGTAGTACTATGAAAACTGAAAAAAATGTTTCTCTCAGAAAACTTACGTTATAGATTTTTTTATATTTTTCTCATAAACTAGTGCTTCTCTGTCTCAATCCTTTCACCACAATAGGAGTATGAGTGACATTATGCAGTTACCGTCTCAACAGTCAATCTCCAGGCATCTCGATCCTGCGCGACTTGACTTGACTCGTGCATACCCATCCCAACGAGAGATCTTACTCGGTCGCACTATCTTGTCGGAGACGGACCCCTTAATCTTTTACCTTCTACCTTCCCCGTTACTACAAGCTTGTCCATGGGATCCAATTCCAATGTGACAAAATATTTCAGGTACTGTCTATTAATTATATTCGAAAGTCGGTCATTTATACCAAGCTCTTCAAGAATAGATACATTAGTACGGTCTTCGATATATGATACTCTGTGGATTATTCAATATGCCCACATCTCAAACGCATCTATTCGTCTTTTGTCAGCTTGTTTAATGGTCCATGTTTCCGATGTGTAAGTCGCTATGGGGAATATAAGGCTGGATAGCAATCTTGTTTGTATTTTTGTGACAGCTGGATCTTTTCAGACCTTAGTGAGTTTGATGGTTGAGTTTCTAGTCATTGACAAACGTCTTCTTACTTCCGCTTCACAACCACCATTGTTAGTTATGAGGGATCCCAAATAGTTGAAATGGTTTTGCTAGTGATTTCCAGACGGTCCATAATTGATTCTAGGTCTTGTATTGAAGTTGCAAGTATAACAGTATCATCCGCATACCTAAGGTTACTTAGCTTTTTTCCACCGATTGTGACACCCCTACTCCAGCTATCCTAAACAGAACTCATTATATATTCACTATATATGTTAAAAAGTAAAAGTGACAGAATACAGACCTGTCTAACGCCGGTTTCTACGATAAAGGAATCGGAAACAGAATTATTCAGTTTAATTTTGCCATTTGTGTTTTTATACAAAGATCGGATATGTATAGGTGTTCTCGTGCTGATTAGAATCGACCAGAATTTGTTCCATTGTATGCAGTCGAAAGCCTTAGAGTAGTCTATAAAACAAATATAGCTTGTTATTTGGAATTCCCTAACTTTTTCTATTATCTGGCGTATGTTGAGAATTTGTTCTCTAGTCCCTCTTCCTGGAATGAAGCCTGTTTGCTCGGTAGATATTTGCGGCAGCAATTAGGGTCCATAGAAACACCTTAGTAGCGTGTGACACTAGGGCAATTGTTCTATAGTTGTTGCAATCCAAAGGGGATCCTTTCTTATGCAAGGGTGTAAATGCAACTTTACACCAATCTTTCGACCATCTTCCAGTCTTCCACACCACATTACACAGTTGTTGTAGCATAGTTACGACGGTTTCTCCCATGACCTTTATTATTTCCTCAGTGATCTCGTCAGTACTTGTTGCTTTTCTATTCTTTATCCTTTGATTAGCCTTCCTGTCTTCAGACTTAAGAATAGATGGCTCTTGTTCTTCTACGACTTCTTTGTCGACACGGCAGTCACCCAGTAATTGAACCACAAAAAGTTCTTCTTACTCTCTAGAGTAATCCTTCCAAACGTCAATAATTCCAGGCATTAGTACTTACTACCTACCAAAATTACTACTTAGTTTTGTAAGGGAAAAACCAATTCAAACCTGTGTAATTTTCATTGTTGTTGACTCGCTTGAGAAACAGCAAGCTATTAGCTTATTCAGGTTTTCTAGGAATGTGTTGATAAGTTTTCCTAAAATTCCGATGACAAGAACTACCAATATTACTATCATTCATGGAAACGTAATAAGTTCTTCGTACCACAAATTATTGTATTTTAAACGTGTTTGATATTTGATGTCTGTCTCAGTGGGTGTCGAAAATCTAGTTCCAAAAATATTCTTGTTCTTCTATTAACAAATGCATTATAGGCGAAAACGGAGAATTTTGCTAAATAAGGAGTTTATTTTTCGACAAGTAGCTCGCGGAGATAATCAAGTTCAAGGTGACAAATCCTGCGGCTCCGAGCAACAGAATTTATCAAGCCTGAGAGAGTTAGTTATTATCACAAATCATCGATTGATCATCGATCAAATGAATTAAAATAAGCAATTTGATAGAGACCGAAATAACCGCATAACCTCATTATCAATAACTCAACTCAGTTGAAGTTAGTTGGTATCTTTTTAGGCTTCCACTTATGTGTATATTGGCTATAAAGCTCTATTGTTTTCATCTCTAAACCTAATCTGAAACGCTCGATAACACCATCAATTTTTATAGCAAAACCATGGTCTACTGCTGCACCTTCTACATCTTTAAACCGAAGGGCACCTCACCATTTCCCCATTTCTAGAAGAACATTATTCTTATACATATTACAGCTTGAGTAAGTCAAAATGTGTAAATTTCAGAGAAAAATGTTAACAGCCATGCTATCTCTTTGCTAACACCCAACACCCAGCTGTGAGTCCACAGCTTATTGAGGTCGACAAATTCCCATGTTGTCCCACTACGTCCCGCCATAGATCGTTTATAATCAACCAATCAGAGGGTGAGACATTTACAAAATAACCAAGATTGGTTATTTTGTAAAGTTGACTGTGTGTTCTTTAATGGCTGTTCTTATAAACTTTCTAAAATTATATGCCTATACAGGGAACATTTTCTAGTTATTGGCATAATCCCTCGAAATCAGGGGAAACACCGTCTCAACAATTAAATATTTTAAAACCAATATAAATGACAAGTGGGACAGAAGAAAAGAAATATATTCCCGAAATGAACAGGCCTGAGTAACATATATGAATATGGATAAATGTTTCCATTGCATAAGTCTCAGTCTAGAACTTCGAATGAGTGGTGAGAGCATATGTATTCTCCGTGTTATTGTATAGATGTGAGTACTGGACCCTTAACCCTGGCTCAGAGAAACGACGGGAATCTTTTGAAATGTACATTTATAGACGCCATCTTCGCCTCTTCTGGGTACAGAAAATAAAAGAACACAGAAGTACTAGAAAGAATGAGCAAAACGAAGGAATTACTAACAACAATAAAAATAAGAAAAGCTCAATACTGCTACTATAATGAGGGGCCCAAAGTACTAATTGCTACGTCTAATTATTGAAGGTAAAATAAAGGGCAAACGATCGATCAGAAGACGACAGAATTCTGGGCTGAAGTACATGAGAAGGTGGTTTGGATGTGCTTCGAGTGATATTTTTCGAGCAGCAGTTTCTAAAGTTCGTTTAGCTATAAGGATTGCCCTTTGTGAGGGAATGGCGTCATAAGAAGAAGAAAGTATAACTAATATAAAATTTTTCGTATCGTAATCTTTAAAATAAAAAAAATGGAAATATCTTTTGTCACAAGCACACTTGCTGACTAATAAGCCTACACACTAACACATCTACGTTAACTTAGGAAGCAAAATTGCTTAACCAAAATATGAGTAAAAGCAAACTAATAATTTTATTTAAAATCAATGCCAGTATATGGCACTTACTTCCTTGTCATGGCGGTTATCGACATCTTTACCATGTTTAAATTTATGGTATTTGAAAATTCCAAATGGCTGTTAGCAAATGCCATTTCAATAATAATTAACTATGTTAAATTTCTAGTAACTACACAATCACTGAATTTTAATGATGTTATTAGCGTTGGTAAAGTTTGTGTGTTTGTTTTTACTGTAAATAGCCCTAATGGGCCTTGTCGGAAACAAGTAATAAATAAATAAATTTTGAAAATGCTTTTACGGCAATTAAAATTATTGTAGCTTTTTATTGCTACATTTTACAAGTTAAAATTTATTATATATTTTTTAACATATTTATTATTTTTGACAAATAGAAAAAAAAGTGTTAATGGATTTTGCGGGATATTTAATCAGCTTAATATTTCCAACGACTATTTCAAATTGAGCATCATGAAATTAAGCACAGATTTTTCTTCTATTACGGGCACCAATAAAACCTTAAGACTTAAATCCTTTGTGAAACTGGACCCAATAGCCTCTTCAAATTAGCCTTTAATAAAAAGCTATAAAAGGATATTCCCGTTCGTTTCGCAACACCATTAATTTAGAAATTTTACCTATTTCCAGTGAGGCAGTCTACTGTCACGCTGTGTAGTTTGTTGTAGTATATATACTATCTTCAAATCGATTTATGTCGCAGTTAAGTGAAATAATTAGTAAGCGAGGACAAATTTTAGTCGTACATCAAAATTATAAATTTTGTGTCTGTCATCATCAGAAGAAACCAGGTGGAGGTGTTCAAGAAAGTCGTGTAAGGCATTTCTATACGCAGTTGGAGAAGGCAGTGAGCGAATTCTGTATTCCGGTAACGACTTGCATAGTCTCCATCAAATCGAGGAAAATATTAATACGGTGTGTCCCAAAAAGTTTTATAAAAATGAAGAAAAAGTTTATCTTACATATTACAAAAAAGTTTATTCTTGATAAAAAGTTCGGCATCACATCCATAATAAAGCATCAACAGTTTAAAATATTTAATGATATACAGGGAAAATAAAAAATAATGATTTATAATGTAGATTAAAGTGTGTATAAATTTAAAACAGAGCAAAATACTAATTGAAAATTTTACTACTAAAAAAATTATGCTCACTTTTGGACTTGTGGCTTTCCTAGTTAAAAATTCAAAAAAACTCCATTAAACTCGTCAGTAATTGTCGGATTATTTATTGAATATAGGAGAACGAAACTAATAAAAAATTAATTTTTGAATTTTTAACTAGGAAGGCCACAAATCTAAAGGTGAGCATAATTTTTTAATTCCATTTTGCACTAACATTTTGCTCTATATTTAAATTTTAACACACTTTACTCTTCATTATAAATCATTATTTTTAATTTTCCTTGTATACTATCAAATATTTTAAACTTTTGATGCTTGATTATGGATTTCCATGTGATGCAGAATTTGTTATCAAGAATAAATTTTTTTGGAATATGTAAGACAAACTTTTTCTTCATTTGTATAAACCTTTTTTGGACACACTGTATAATTAGTATTAATAATAAAATAAAAACCAATGAAATGTGCGACAAGCCGTTCGATTTTAAAAAGTGAGGGTGAATGCCTCAAGATAAATAATATTCAGTATATTAAAGAAAAGATGTATAACGCTAGGCGAAAATTAGTGCCAGTACCACCAAAAAACATATGCGAAGTGCATTCAGCATTAGAAATTTTGAAACCAGTGACTAACAGAAATGAACTATTTCTCCTGCAAAATAATACCGACGACAACATCGTCATTTTCGGTACGGAAACAAACTTACACAAGTTGTATACATCAAATATTGTATATGCAGATGAAACATTCGACTATGGCATCAAATTTTTCAAAGAATTAATTACTTTGCACGGTTATTTCAATAGATATTACATAACGTTGCTTTTCCGTTTGTTACTTAACATGACCGAATATACTTACAGCGCGTGCTTGAAATACATAAGACAAAATGCAGAAAGGTGTGGTGTAAACTTTAATCCAAAATACGTTGTAGTTGACTTTGAACAAGCTATACATATCGCAGTTAAAGACGTATGGCCACAAGCAAAATTGATTGGATGTCGATTTTACTCAAGTTTGGTGGCGCAAAATCCTACACCTTTAACAAAGATTTACAAACATAAAAATTCTGAAATAGGGCAATGGTCAGGATATTGTTTCGGGCTAATGTTTTTAGAGCCAGAAATGTTGGTAGTGTGTAGTATTCAATTAAATAAATAAACCGTTTTAAGTATGTACATATATTTTACAAAAATGTTTCTTTATCTATTAATACCACTGAAGGGACCAATGTTATTGTTGGGCCCAATCTAGTAGTCTTTTAATTCATATACTTGATCTTGAGCCCAATTTCGAATCGCCCTTCAAACTAACTCGTTAAGGGGTAACATCATTGTAGAACTCAGAAAATTCGATTTTTTTTATTAGTTTGAAACATATCTTGATCCTTTAAAAATAAAGAGAAAAAGGCTTTATGTTTACACGATTTTTTTGTGTGAAATTTCGAGCACTTTTTGAAGCGCATTGAAGTGCTCCGAAACAGCTCCCCAGCGCGGTATGTCTGCTTGAATAATGTAGGACACAATTTACCTTTCGATTTCTAACTTCTCTAATACACTAATAGATGTCCTTAGAAGTAGTTTATATTCAGTTAAAATTTTCCTTGTTCGAAAGTACGTTAGTATAAACCTCAGAGGGAAGGGTAAATTAACTGCCGAATTAACTGATGAATTAACAATTTATTATGGCTTGGCAATACGGCGGAATCTAAACTCTGTTGAAAACATGCAAAAAGATATATGGGCGACTTTGTATCACAAGATATCAACCGACGAAAAGCCGCAGCACGAGAAGTGCTCAGAGTATTGGTGTGACTGGAAGCAGGCGCAAGCATCAGATTCCTTAGGCTCCTTCCATCATAAGTCACTACTTTTCGATACAGTTTTTCATGCCATAAAACCTATTTATGAAGAGCTAAGTCGTGACGAGTTGCTTACACGTTGCTTTGGAAGATATACACAAAACAGCAATATAGCTGCATGTACTTTCAATGATAGTCTAACAAGTATTTTAAAAATAGTGACAGTATTAGGGTTAATTATGGGCTGCCAGTCCTATAATTTTTGCCTCGAAGCCGATGCTACTCGAATTAAGCGCACTGAGGAGTGACTAACGGATAGTGCAAAAGAGGCACGCGTCAAACTAAAATCGATAAGAAATGAAAATGAAGAGGCAAATTTAAGCTATGAAGGGCAGCTTTATGGACCTGGGATTGCAGACTAATGGAAAAAATTTGAAACACTCAAAATAATGTGACTTAAAACCAAAGTTTTTCTCGAAATACGATTTTGTAAAACGGCACGCAGCATAACTCGAACAATACGAATTTTAAACATTTCTTTGAAAAAACATTTCGAAGAGAAATACATACGGGATTTTCGATAAGTTGATTATACCCTTTGTTATTAAGAAACAACTACCATTTCTTCGGATCGAACTTTTTCTTCGAATGCTTGCCATTTCTCTAGCTATTATGATGTAGATAAAAAGATAATTTTTTGGTTTATCCAAATTCAAATTTGCGGCAGTTATACCGCGTGCCGTGGAACCTTTTCATTTCAAGATATCTTATAAGAACAGCTCTATTGCTGCCGTTTTATATTATTTTTTTTCCATACTTAAAAATATGCCTGATAACATCCTTAAGTATTTTTATTCAATTACTTTCCCTTCCACATAAAACAAAAATTGCAAGAAACTGTTGATTTTCGCTCGCCACTGTGGTGTTACCCCTTTAGTACTTTATCACACATCATCTTTAAAACTTATTTTCTAAGAAGGCTAGACTTTAATAAAATTAATATCTTATAGTATTTTTCTAAAATAACCAGTATTTGGAAAAAATTGTATTGGTGCTATTTTTACATTACACATACAGAAATACGGAAGAAATTGGCAAAAACAGGTTAGTTCAGGTTAAAATTTTTAAAAATTTGTTCCTTTTTTTCTCCACGTAAGTGTTTAAAATTTTAATAATCAATTTAAGCTTCTACAGCCAGGCTTACTAAAAGCATTTTAAAGTTAAACATTGTTTCCTTGGGATACTTTTGTAGAGTTGAATATTTAAATATACTTTATACATTACAGTTTATTTTTAGGTTAAAAAGTGAGCTGTTAAAACCAAGACTTATTAATAAGTAAGTAATAACTGTTTTTTCCTTATTAATTCTGTTGAATAAATCAGCTAACAGTAGAATAAAATATGGTCTCAGGCAGCTGAAATCATACAAAAGTAACCAGCCAACCGACCAAATCTATCTAAATTTTAAAGCCTTTTTTGTATTAGAAAATGTCTTTATAAGTACATTTGGATCTGATAAGTACGATGAAGTTAGGACGACAGAACATAGTCTTCTTAAAGCAAGTCAGTTTCGTGTTTTTTAAGAATTTTAATATTAAAAGTGATAACATTCAAAAGTACAGTCTGTCGAGTAAGAATGTGACCGCTCGAATTTTTGAAAAAATATGTTTCGAGAATATTTTTTGCCATCAATGTATTCTTTGGTGTGTTAATAACGGCGCAATTACCTTAGTAAGTTGTCCAATCGCCTCCTGCATCAATGATCGCCAGGCATCTGTCGACGAGATTTTCTGCATACTCTGCAAATTTTTCTAATCTCGCGAGACAACTGAGTCAAAGTCCTTAAAGTCGTTCCTCTGAGCTTTCTCTTTACAAAGGGGTCAAACGTTTTCAATAGGGTTGGCGTCTGGCGATTGTGAGGGCCTCTCTACTATCTTATCGAAGGCTCAAGCGAGCTGCTTTGCGACGTGATTTTCGCTTAGCAAAGGTTTCTTTAACGTGCACGAAGATGCTGTCGAATTGTCTCATGGGACACAGTCAAACCCGATTTTCTCCGCTTCTTGACACAGTGTCAATTTCAGGTCCCGTGAAAATAAAGACACGATTCGTTTTTCGACTTTCGGAGTGACTTTGCCTACCGAGGCACGTTTTGGCAAGTTGTCGACATTTTTTGTCTCGTTAAAATGATTTACTCACTTCTTCACAAAAGATACCGACTTTTTAATATATTTAGCGGCCGCCAATTGTATCATTTTAGGTCTCCTTGATGGGAATAAGGAAAGACTGCCTCGAACTGCTAAAATGCGCTAGAATCGCATCTATCAAAAATGAATCATCGCGAACACGTTCTTACTTGACAGACTGTGTATAGAGTTTATAAAGGAATAACTTTTTCAGATAAAACTTTGCGAAATTTTTACAAAAAATCCCGTTTTTATTGAAATGTTAATAATAAATAAAAGATAATAATAATTACGTAGGTCATGTTTAACATTTATGGAAGCAAAAGCTAATGACACAGTTGAATAGGTACTAAAAACCACAACAAAAAGCTTTTCTATATAATGTAAATTTTGGATTGCAGCTCGCCACATTAAATAGTTTCTTAATATTTTTTTTAAAAAAAAGCAAGCAAACTTAAAAAAGTGATTATCCATCTTACATCTGTTGATAACACTTCTTATCAGTAAAACAGATAAAAACACTTACTTATTGAGCTAGCCTAATTTGTTCAGTGTGTTTGTCAGTATTTCAATTGGAATTACATTTCTGCAAAGTCAGATATTTTGAATCTGCTATTTTCAAGGAATCTAATAACATTCCTATTTTTATTAGAAACAATTTACGAATTTTTCCGGTACGTAGCTTACTTTTTTCAAAACCATAAAGTCACTTATGTTACATTATAATTTTCTTATTGTTTCAATTATTTCATGTATATTTCATCTCAATGTTTAGTTCATTAAAATGTATTCAAAATTTCATTTACATTAGGTAATATTTGGTAAATATCAGTACAGGGGAGCCGAGTTAATTTAGAAGGAAATAAAAATCCTATCTCTCCTTTCTGTTCTTTTTTTTGGTTATAAAATTTTATTTTAACTAGAGAATCCTCGTTCCGATCCGATGAGACTATTAATTTGGTTAAAGCCTAGAAAATGCAAGTAAACAATCATACGGTTTCACATATCACAATAATATTACATGAACATACGTAACATTAATAGCCATATTTTACCTACTATGTTTATTAAAAGGATTTAACTTTAAAAACTAGCCTAATTTAATAAAAACTCACAGAAACATGAGTTCACTGAATACAGTCTAGAAGCGGAAGGAATAAAATAACAAAAATTTGTTTTCCCTTATGACCAACTGTGTACAAATGAAAAATCATTTTAAAATTTAAAAATTCAGTTCTGGAAAGCAGTAACGGCTATTTTAGCGAAACGACGCAAGGTACGAAAATACTGCGTTAAGTTAAAGAAAAATAAAAAAAGTCGTTGAGAGTTAAAGGATCATAATAAAAACCACTCTGTGTATTGTTTCTTTTAATAACATTGGCCTGAAAAATCTAACTTAATTTCTCCTTTGAATAATAATGCTTTTTTAGGTATTTAGATATGATAAATTAAAATACAGCTTTAGTTCTTTTATAGCACATCAATATTAATTTTTATACAAGACTGCATATTTACAGATTTTTAAACAATTTTATGAAAAATAAAATATGATAAATATAAACCTTAATGTTTATTTCCAAAATGCGCAGAATTAACAATAAAACTACTTATTTACTTTGTTAACTGACACTAAATATATTTCTGTAAAGATTTATAAATGCGTTATCGCGATTTCGTAGTACAATTACATTTTCACAATTTTTTACTAAAATATATTTAGTAATAGTTAACAAAGTAAATGAGTAATTTTAGTGTTAAAACGTACTGTCATAAAGTAACGCACCAATAAATCAACTTTTTGCGCAGAATTAGTTTTAAAACATGACTTAAAAAACTAGACAAATTCTTTTTCTAGTTTCATCAAAAAAAACTAGACAATATCTTTTTCTATTTTCATCAAAACTCCTCTTCATTCTTTTTCTCTTGTACTTTCGATTCGGTTCGTCCCCTCTTCAACATCCAGCAATAGTCATTCATCATACTAACGTCCCATCTTCATTGATACTTGTTCTCCATAGCGTTTATGTCTTGGCGAAATCCCTCCCCCTGCTTATCACTTGTAACACCAAGATTCTCGGGAAAGAAGTCAATAGAGAAATACAGAAAATATAGCTTTATACTCATATTGCAACACAGCTTTTTGAGATTGTTAAGCATGTTGTTGACTATATTTTCATAATCAGGGATTTTTCTGTTTTCTAAAAAATGTGCTACGATCTCCTTGAATGATTTCCAAGGGAGCTCTTCGGTCTTATTCATAGTTTTTTCAATGCATTACTTCTTCCAAATGTCAGAGCCAATAAAAATGCCTTCTTTTATTTTGATATCCGATAAATGCTTAAATTTATCACATAAAAATATGAAACATGGACCCTAATTAGGTAATGCCTTCACAAATGGCTTCATAATACCTAATTTGATATGAACATGCACTAATAGTAATTTGAAGAACTCGTGCATCATTTTATTCGTTTAGTTGACCAAGGCCCGGTAGCAGAGTTCCTTCATTTTTTAAGACAGTTATTTACTGAATGATATATTTATTTACAATTGCTTGAAAATTCTAACCTAATAAATCATGACATCTTTTTTCGTCTCCAGAACAGATGTATAGAAATTATCTTTTTGCTCTCCCCATGTCCTTTTGGTTAGTCCGTAAGGCTACTCAAAATGTCACTAAATCCAGTATACCACTACCCACAAGGCCAGATCATACTACTGCAAGAAACCAATTGAGTAAGCCAACTGGTTAACTAAACTGTTTGCGTCACATTCTACTGTCGATTTCCAAGGAAAAGTACCACCAATTATTCCCATAGAGTAGTCAAGGATGTCCGATATTGTCTTCAGACAGCGTATCGTAAAGCGTATTTTAATGAATTTAGACTCCAAAAAACGTTTTGTCAGAATACTCAAAAATGCACGAGTAAACTAACATCAGTTTTCCGTAAATTTTGCAACCTATCCTACAGAAAGGGAATATTCTCTTCTTGCTCCAAATGCACTACAGTTCAGAGCCAAAAAAGGCAAGAAGAACTTGCGAAACAACTATATCTAGCAGTTGTACTGCTTTCAGTAATATCGAAAGTTATGGAAAAATTATTCATTAGCATCTTCGAAAATTCGAAAAATTCAATGTTTTTAGAGACCATATGGCTTTCGTAAACGAAGATCAACAGGAGACGTTCTAACTTACGTAACACATGTTTGAAACTACGCAAATGAACACTCTGGAGAATTTTAAGCAGCTGCACTAAATATATCCAAGGTATTCGACCATGTTTGGTTGGACGGACGAGGAATCCAATCTACAGCCTTGTACATGACAGTTATTTCTTTATTTACTTTAAACGCTGGAATATCAGCTAATCATGCAAATATCTGCAGGTAGCAGGAAGTCGTTCAACTGAATAAACACCTGAAAAAAATCCTATCTTGGGGTGACAGTAACCAAGTCAAAAAAACCGCTATAAAAGCCAAGGCGGCAGTTTTTTTCTAAAAAAGTTAACGTTGCTGAATCCAACATAGTTATGTCCATTCCTCTAGCATCGTCACTCAATTTTCTGGTCATAAATTTGAGAGCCAATAAGTCTTGGCCTGAACATGTTGCATGTACTGGCTGCTTTACACTCCTCAAAAACTGTTCTATATACAGCTCAAATTCGACCTACCATGGAATGCTGCTACCATATTTGAGGCTCTGCTCCCGAACATACACTGTATTTTTAAGATTATATTCAGAAGAGAGCTGTTCGCCTAACTGGAGACCCAAAACTCACTAGCACCCTTTATTCCTTGGAATATCGGAGAACGGTTGGCGACTTGAGTCTAGTTTACAAGTATTTTTATGAAAAGTATTCCATGGATGAAGCCCGCTTAAATCCTCCCAGAGGAGCGCATGCTAATAAGTCATATCCGGTTTGTCACTACTCGTACAATACTTTTCAAGCAATCTTTTATATGAAAAATCTCATCATTTTAGAATGATTTACTTAGGACTATGTCCCACCGAGTATAATTTACAGCGGTTCAATACTAACGTGAATCGCTTTTTTTTTCCGCACACATATCGTTCTTGTAGCGTTTTTTTAGGGATTTTCCTGCAGCACGTGTGCTATACCCTTAAAAAAAGCACACTATTTTAATTAAAATTAACAATTCACAGTATTATATAGTAAAGCGATGTACAGAGTGAACATTTTTGGAGGCCCGGCTCCGATATATGGAAAATGGTTAGATATTTTTTTTTCAATGTAGAATGGTATAGTGCATGTCCAGGAGTATTCTGACGTATTTGACATTTGGTAGTGAAAACGACTCTAGGCACCGCGACGCTAAACAACTTTTTTTCCATCGACGTACATTTAGTAAAACGGCATCTTATAGGGCTCAACCAGAGCCTCGGGTACAATATTTTTACTTCAATGATGTTCTCTGTAGCCAATCTTTTTTTGATCCAATGTTGTGTTCTATTTCTACTATCCCATTCCCACAGAAAACAGGAGTATTTCGTATATTCTTCTTGTTGGCCAAGAAGAATATTCAATATCTTTAGATCACTACATATAGTCCAGCCATGACTGGAGACTGGATAGATTTGGCGCTTACTTGATGAAAATCCATTTTTAGAATATTAAAAGACAAACTGTTCTTAAGCTTTTCACTATATTTTATTTTATTTATCAAAACTAGCCGGGCCCGCGGCTCCGCTCGCGTCGACTTTATTCATTACTATCGTTACTGCTTATTCCTTATGTTACCCAACGTAATAAAATATTTCCCATTATTTCCCCTTATCTCTCAATATTTCTCCTTTTCTCCCATTATCTCTACATAATTTCCATTATCTAGGCTTATCTCTGCTCATCTCCCATTATTTCTTCTTATCTCCCATTATTTCTCCTTATCTCCCACTATCTCACCCTATTTCCCATTATCTAGGCTTATCTCGACTTATCTAGCAATATTTCTCCTTATCTGCCATTATTTATCCTTATCTCCCATTATTTCTCCTTAGCCACCATTACTTATACTTATCTCTCATTATCTCAGGTTTATCGAGGCTAATCTCAACTTATCGAGGCTAATCTCAACTTATCTCCCATATTTCTCCTTACCTCCCATTATCTTACTTTATCTCCCATTATCTAGGCTTATATCGAATTATATAGAACATATGTATAAATTTATAAAAACACGTAAATCAGATAACTGGTTCTCGAGTAATAAGCGCACTAATGGACAGACAGACAGATAGACAGACAGAGAGACGTTGCATTTTATATATATATTATATTCTTTGCTGCATGATATTGTTCCATATTTAAGGCTTTAGCTAGTGTATTGCAAGAGAACGCGCTAGCGGCAAACTTTTCTCCGACTTGATTCACTATTATCGTCACTGCTTATTCCTTATGTCACCTAATGTAATAAAATATATCCTATAACCTGGCCAGAGAACATACGTATGTTTAAAAAAAAAGCACGTAAATCGGATAACTGGTTCTCCAGCGAAAAGCGCACTAACGGACAAACAGACAGAGACACGTTGCATTTTATATGTATTATAGATATCCTTTGCTCCATGACATTGTTCCATATTTAATGGTTTAGCTTGTTTAAAAAAAAAAAAGAACGTAAATCGGATAAGTGGTTCTCCAGTGATAAGCGCACGAACGGACAAACAGACAGAGAGACGTTGCATTTTATATGTATTATAGATATCCTTTGCTACATGATATTATTTCATATTTAGTGGTTTAGGCAGTGTATTGCAAGAGAACGCGCTAGCGTCAAACTTTTTTCCGATTTAATTCAGTATTATCGTCGCTGCTTATTCCTCATGTTACCTAACGTAATAAAATATAGTCTATAACCTGGCCAGAGAACATATGTATGTTTAAAAAAAAAGCACGTAAATCGGATAAGTGGTTCTCCAGTGATAAGAGCACTAACGGACGGACAGACAGGCAGAGAGACGTTGCATTTTATACATATTATAGATATAGATTATTATTATTATATAACCTGGCCAAAGAATATATGTATGAATTTAAAAACAGACACGTAAATCGGATAAGTAGTTCTGGCGTGATAAACGTACTAATGGACAGACAGAGAGACATTGCATTTTATATTTATTATAGATATTCTCTGCTACATAATATTATTCCATATTTAGTAGTTTAGACTGTGTATTGTAAGAGAACGCGCTGATTTCATTCACTATTATCATCACTGCTCATTCCTTATCCTACATATCTAATAAAATATAGCCTATAACCTGGCCGGAGAACATATGTATGTTTTAAAAAAAAAGTACGAAAATCGGATAAGTGGTTCTCCAGTGATAAGCGCACTAACGGACAGACAGACAGATAGAAATACGTTGCATTTTATATATATTATAGATGTAATAAAATATATATCTATAACCTGGTCAGAGAACATGTATGAATTTAAAAAAACCACGTAAATCGGGTAACTGGTTCTCGAGGGATAAGCACACTAACGGACAGACAGACAGAGAGAGAGAGAGAGACGTTGCATTCTGTATATATTATAGATATAGATTATTATTATTATATAACCTGGCCAAAGAATATATGTATGAATTTAAAAAAAGACACGTAAATCGGATAAGTAGTTCTCGCATGATAAACGCACTAATGGACAGACAGACAGACAGAGAGACATTACATTTTATATATATTATAGATTATAGATATTCTCTGCTACATAATATTGTTCCTTATTTAATGGTTTAGGCTGTGTACTGCAAGGCAACGCGCTAGCGGCAAACTTTTTTCCGACTTCAATCACTATTTTACGTCACTGCTCATTCCTTATGCTACCTATCGTAATAAAACATAGCCTATAACCTGGCCAGAGAACATATGTATGTTTTAAAAAAAAAAGTACGAAAATCGGATAAGTGGTTCTCCAGTGATAAGCGCACTAACGGACAGATAGACAGACAGACAGACAGACAGAGAGACGTTGCATTTTATATATATTATAGATGAGATAAATAAAATACTAACTCAAATTAACCGTGTACATGATTACCTTTCTCAAACGGTAATTAAACTTCTACTATTTTGTCTAATAAATTCAGGTAAAGTAAATCTCAAGATATAAGGTCCTACCTTTTTGCTTTTTCAATGGGGAATAAGCGACCCTATTATGGTTTTGTGCTTATTTGCCAGGTATTACGATAAACGTGTTTTTATTTTACCTGCTTTGTATACCGCCCTCACTTGCCCCTGCAATCATATTTTTTACCTATATATTTATTACCTGGCAACCCGGTTTGAAGCCCTTTAAATATTTGATAATACAGGCCTAATGACCACAGGTCCTCATTAAGAGTCGAAAGATACTTTTTATTTTTTTATTATTTTTATTTTTAGTTTTACTTACAACTTACAACGTAACGGTTCTATTTTAATTATGTGGCGTCCGTGGGAAAATTGCAATAATGGCTATCGCTAGAGAAAACATTTATCACTTGACGCTAAACAAATAGTGAAAAATGTTTACGACAGTTTGGTAAAAAGAAATTTGAATAAACAAAGTGCTTTGCAAGGAACCGGTGAACTAACAAAAACCTAAATTTCTACGATTAAGGGTATTGTAGGAAAACCATCACTCAGGAACAGGAAAAAATGGAAATATTTTCAAATGCATCATGTAGACGATTGTGAAACAGACGTGATCAGGAGAAAAATATATTCTATGTATGAAAAGCAGTTGGTGCCAAGACTAGACAAAATAAAGTTAAGACTGTTGCTAGACGGGACCAATATACATTGTGGCCGATCAATCCTTCACACAATTCTCTTAAGAATGAGATTCACGTTCCGAAAAATCAACAGAAGGCAGGTAGTGTTGGAGTCACAAAGATTATGAATCTTGCGACATACTTATTTACAAGAAATTAAAAAATATCGATCAGAGAAGTGGCCAATAATTTACCTTGACGAAACATTGTTCGATACTCATGACACTGTGCAAAACGGGTGGGTTGATGGCAGTACAAAATGTCAGACTAACGCACCTTCAAATAAAGGTAAACGAATAACCATGCATGCTGGATCTGAAAAGGGCTGGGTTTCAAATTGTCTACTTTTATCTGCAAAAAACATAAAAGATTCTAGTGTGGACTATCACGAAGGGACGACCGCAGAACTTTTTGAAGATTGGTTTCAAAATTCCCTTTTGCCAAATGTTCCCGAACAGATTGTTATAGTTATGGACAATGCAAGTTACCATAGTCGCTTATTAAATAAGATTTTTAATGCAGCCAACACCAAATCGGAAATACAGGAATATATGTTAGAACATGACATTTATTTTGGCTTGAGTTATAAAAAAAAGTGATCTTTTGGAAATTTTGAAAGACTATAAATTGAAAAAGAAATATGTTTGTGATAGTATAGCTGAGAAAATGGGGCACATTGTTTTGCGGCTTCCTCCATATTATTGCGTGTTTAATCCAATTGAACATATTTGGCATCAAGTTAAATTAAAAATAAGGGCACAAAATGTTTCTCCTACTTTAAGCGTGTCAGGGGTTGAATTAGTAAAACAAGTTATAAATGATATACCTTGTGAAAGCTGAAAGAATTCCATTCAGCACGTTGCTAAAGTTGAAAATTCATATATTTATGTAAATAATATAAAATCACTGATAATTACCTCAGCTGATGACAGTGATAGTAAAACCAAATTAGGCTTAAGGTAAAATACATTTTTATTTATACAATATGTCCCCTCTTGTAAACTTCATTCATTCAAACTGTATATGTGTACTTCTTATCCATTTGTTTTTACACGCATCTATAAATAAGCATCTCCAAAAACACTTATAATTTTATTTATATCCATTAATGAATAAAACTCTTAAGTCCATCTCTGCAACCTATCATAAACAAAAGATCAGAATTTTATATTGCCCACTTAAAACGGCAAAAATGAGGATCTTATATTTTGGGACAGGCTATACAATTATTCAAACTCTATTTAATTATATGAAATTTCCTAAACTAATTAGCTTTAATTAATAAACGAAATTCGATCTTAAATAAATGTCTTGTAGCAAAAACCTTGACCTCTCATAAATCAAAATTAAATAGTAATAATGAACATGTTTTAGGAAAAAATATAAAACAAAAAAGCAGAGACAATAGTATAATTTTTACTCGAGATAATAAAGGGAAATCTGTAATAACCTTAAAATGAAATGAATAAATTTCAAAAACAAACGAATTTCTAAATCCAGATAGTTACACAGGTACTAAAATTTGATCCTCTGAACATGTATCAAAAACAGACAAAAAATTTAGTCAAAGACTCTATAATATTTAAAGAAAAAGAAAAATTCTCATGAACCGTAATGAATCCCCAAGCACCTAAATTATATTCGCTAACATATTATACAAAGATAACATACCTATTAGACCTGTTGTCTTGTTTAAAACTGCTCCCTCAATCAAAGTCTCTAATAGACTAATTAAAATCATTAAGTCATAATACAAATTTCACACCTAAATTCGGAATCCTCAATTCTTTTCAACTTATAGATAAAATACAAAACATTAACTTACCATCCAAATCAAAACTCATTTCATTTGATGTTCAAAATTTATTTCCAAGTATCACACTTAATGATGTCATAAATATTATTAATAATACATTAAACAATAGTAAAGTCAACTCTTACGCTAGATCAAAATTATTTTGAATTTAATGAAAAATTTTTCGCTGCCAATAACGGACTAATAATGGAAAATCCTCTTAGCCCTTTATGTGCAGAGATATTTATGGATCACTTAGAAGCACTAATAAACAAACATCCGGTTATTAACAAATTTCTGTTGTGGTATAGATACGTAGATGACATTTTAGCTTGTTTTATAGGCACAGATAGACAGTTAAACTTATTTTTTGAATATATAAATAATATCCACAAAAGAATTAAATTCGCACTTGAAATAGAACAAAATAATTCAATTAATTTTTTAGACCTAACCATCACGAAATCTAATAATAGGTTTCAATTCTCTATATTTCATAAACCATCGCACACATACACGGTAATCCATCAGAACTCATTTCACCCTTACAGTCATAAAATGGCAGCTTTTCGCAGTCAAATTTATAGACTACTCAATATTCCATTGAACGACTTGAATTTTCAAAAAGAATTAAATATAATTAAACAGATAGTAAAAAATAATGGATATGACAATAGGATAATGGACAGATTATTATATAAAAAACAACAGAAAAAAGTTATTAATTTGGTTTACCCTTTATTAGTTAACAAAAATATTAAATTTAACACACTAAATTATTGTGACATACCCAGCTACAAGGTTTCGAAACATTTAGAAAATATTAGATTAAAGGTAGCCTTTAAAACAAACAATTCTTTGGGTAAAATAATTAAAAAAAAAAACAAAACTAAAACTAAAAAAACATAATAAACCCTGGGTTTAGAAATTAAAATGTGGCTCCTGCCCTAAAGTTTACATAGGTCAAACGGGTAGAACATTCAAACAGAGAATAAAAGAACATAAAAACATTTGAGGATAAGACTGAAGTTTCACATTATGCCTCTCATTTCTATTCTGAGAATCAATAACAAAAATAAAAAGTTGAATTTGTTTGAGTCATTAAAAATTAACAAATTAAAAGATTCCGAGGTATTACTAAATAAACAACTAGATTTATATAACACGACTTTGTTAAATCTTAAATTCATGTAATTATATCCCCATTGTACTATGTTAAATCCCTTCAAAAATAATAATTTATTAGCGGTCATTTTAATTTATTTATAACACCTTTCGGCAATTAAGATAGAGTTTAAATAATTGTACCTGAATTCATTAGACGAAATAGTGGAAGTTTAACTACCATTTAAGAAAGGTACTGTGTACCGAAACATGTCACGGCTAATTTAAGTTATTATTTTATTTATTTCAAATTTATAAATAAAATAAAATATGGAGAAAATCTGAACAACAGTTCATCTTTTTATTTTCTGTGACTGGAGTAGTTTATCTTTTTAGTCAACACACGTGGGTTTACATATGCTTATAATCGCAATAAATAACGAGTGAGGGTAGATAAATATGTAAATATCAACACTATCATTAATTAAGTTGGGAATGTGGAATCTTTGGCACAATGACACTACTCACTATATATCACCACTACACCAAACACTTTATTTTTGCACTCGACGCGCGTTTCGCTAACCATGTTAGCTTCACCAGGAGCGATGATTGACTAAAAATCATTATTACCATTAATACATATTGCTAACCAAGCAATGTGAAGCTAGTAGCTCTAGTAGTACTAAGAAAACTGAAAAAAATATTTTTCACAGAAAACTTACGTGATCTTTTAAATATTTTTCTAATAAATTAGTACCTACTATCTACCAAATTTACTACTTAGTTTTGTAAGGGGAAAACCATCACAGGCTTATGTTATCTTTGAATGCGTCTAAAATAAGTAGGAAAACTAAAATAACATTAAATTTTGAATATTTTACGTCGAAAAAACTACTATGTTTTGAGAATTATGTTTTTATTAACCTTTTGTCTTAAAAATTAAGTAAACCGACATGTTTTTAATTAACGCCCTGTATTCTACACTCCTTGCATTAATGGGTATATCAGAATGAAATAAAGCATTAACCAGATTTAACGCTAATTAATCTGTCCATTTCTAATCATCGAGAACTAATAATTTGGTCCATAATGAAATCATTGATAGATTAGATAGATACATAGATAGATATACAGGATGCCCTATATGTATGGACTAATAATTCTACAGCATTTATTAATCAGTGTATCAAAAAAATGTTTAAATGAAAGTTATTGGGTGCGCATATGCTGAAGTTGACGATAAAATGTTTTGAACTGTCAGTTCGAAGAAATTTCGCCATTTTAATTTTTTTTTTAAATGGTTTTCCCCTTATATTATTTTATTTTCTAGTTATTATTTGTCTAACATACCATATGTCTAAATTGAACTGTTTTGGAAATATTCATATTTGAAATTAAGGAGATCAAATTGAAAAAAAAAATTAAGCGTGCTCGGGTCAATCATTTACTGTCAGGTAATGATCTAACGCGTCCAAACATGATTTATTGACGAAAACGTTCATTGCTGCATTTTGTGAAACTGCAATTTGAGCGTAATATCATAATGGTGCATTTAACAGAAACTGAAAGAATCACTTTGTGAGACCATAGGAGAACACAACAGGAAATGTGTGATCTTTTTAAGGCAGAATATCCGAATCGAGAACCTATTAGCAAATCCGTAATTAGCAAGACATTAGAACGATTTAGACAACGAGTTTAAAAATCGTTCTAAATCTGGACTTCCAAAAGTTAAAACAAACGATGATGTTTTATTGAAAATTACAGAAAATCCCCATACAGCCACTCGTCAGCTTTGCCTAGACCACAACATAAGTAAAGGTATCTTATGAAGAAACATTGCATCCATACAAACCCATTCTATAGCAAGAATTATCTAAAGATGATTACGACAGGCGCGTTGATTTTTGCAAGGTCATGATGGAACGAATCAATAAGGATCCTAACCTAATTCGTAATATTGTTTTTTTCTGACGAGGCATATTTTGACCTAATGGAAGAGGCAGGCCTAACTGCCGGTACTGATCTACTGAGAATCCTCACTGGATAATCGACAGTCATTCTCAAAGACCACAAAAGATAAACGTGGGGGTAGGGCTTTGTGAACGTCATATCATTGGTCACTTTTTTATCGATGGAAATCTTACAGGACAGTTGTTCCAACTTGCATAGGTCTTTTTCCCGATTAAAATAATTTGGATACCCCTAACTGGAATCTGTGGTATCAACAGGACAGAGCGCTTTCTCACTATGGAATCATTGTTTGTAGATATTTGAATGAGAGTTTTCCTAATCGATGGATAGGCAGAAGAGGTGCTGTAGAATGCAGTCATTTGAAGACCAAAGTTTACCGAAGTCGACCTGAAACTGTAGAAGATTTACAACAAAAAATTCAATATGAAGTAGCACAGATCACTCCGAATTGTCTGCTCTGACTGTTTATGACAGATTGGGTCATTGCCTCGCTGTTAACGGTAGACATTTTGAGCAATTGTTACCTTAAAAATATACCTAGAGTATTTATTAATAGTTTTTTTGTCTTTTTTTTATTTTAAATTTCAAATGAGAATAATTCCAAAACAGTTCAGTTTAGACACATGGTATGTTAGACAAATAATATCTAGAATGTTTAGCAGGACTCAAAAATAAAACAATATACAAGGCTTTCTATTTAAAAAAAAATCCAGATGGCGTAATTTCTTCTGACAGTTCAAAACATTTTATTGTCAACGTCAGCATGTGCGTATTATGATACTCTACGACTTTTATTTAAACATTTTTTGATACACTGATTAATAAATGTTATGGAATCATTATTCCATAAATACATATGGGGCATCCTGTATTGCTAAATTGATAGATACTATAGTATTTATTTTAATACGAATTTTTCAAACAAATTTATTATATTAATATAATAAAATAAATAAAATATAGCAAACGTAAAAACGTATAGAACAAACAAAACAGTCTGAACTAAGTTCAAATACTGTAACAAATTACAACTATTGCAATAAAATCTGTGGAAATTCTATAAGACCTAATTTGAATTATACAATAGAACAGCTTAGCATTTTTACTCCAGATATTAAACTTTTATAAAAATTATGAGAAGGGAAGGAACAGTTACTTTCTGTTAATATCAGTAAGTTGGATAAATGTAACCTGAGAGTTTAATCTTCTGTATAGTAAGCATGGATGAAGCTTATATTAAAATATGATTCTAAGAGCACCTACCTAAATCTAATGGTTGGCTTCAGAAATAATCCATTTAGGAAACGAATAGGAAAATGTTATAATAGTCCGTACGAGCAAAATCGCAACTTAAGGACTTGAATATAATTTTTAGCATATCAATAGCTTAATACAAAAAGTATCAATATAAGTTGTAATTCGAATCAATATGCAGTTAGTGCTTTGTGTCATTATAGTGTCAGGTATCTTTCTAGATTTTTAGAATATACTGCGTTCTGTCTTCTCGGTATTGGCAATGAGCCCATTGTTGCAAGGCTATGTTTTAGAACAGAGTTAATATCTTTATATTTAATCAAAATGTTTTTATAGTCGGCATACTTTAAAATAGTAGTGTATGAAAAGATGCATTGGTTAATAATTTAAACTAGGGATCGAAGACTGCTTCTCTGTAGTAAACTAAGCTTTATTGAAAATTTCACAGATACAAAATTATACGCAGCAAACTATGGAAATGAAGTTTTTAACAGCTAAATGTAGGTGAGTAATGGAAAATTTTCGGGATTTTGGGCAGCGGCCCACAGGTTTTGTTGTCTAAGGTTTCGTCTGTTTCTGCTGCAGATTTTCTCAAAAGTAAGGTAGTAATGGTAATCTTGTCACCTACATAGTATAATATTATGTCTGCGTAGAGGGTTTATTTTCGGATTCCTGATTGGTTTGAAGGTTTAACTATCCGACGGCTCCATTCTTTGTTACGTGACGTTTCAAATTCTGATGATGTTAAATCCATCTTTCTTTCTGTTGAAGACTTTTCTTCAAGATATGTTTCAGATTGCACCGGTAAACTTTTAAAAAAGCACACAAATCAAAAAAACACTATGAAGCAATCGGCAAACTAACGAAGACAATTCTAGTCCAGAAACTATCCATAACTATAATTAATACTGTTATCAACGACTTTTTGAGATCCATCATTACTATAGGTTTTTATTCATGACAATGCAGGTCATCGTACTCCATACATAGATAACTTATGCGACAGATCTACATGTATACGGCAATCAAAAGCCTTAGAGAAATCTATAAAAAGACCACATATATCTTACCCCCTCTCTCCTTCCAAGTCTTCCAATGCTTCATCCTCCAAGTCAAAAACAGTTGTATAGATCGTAATTTTCGAGAAAGCAATGCCGAAAACTCGCAATCTCATACACACATTTAGCACAAAGATTTTATTTTTTAATTCTGTAATTAAGTGACGTTAAGCTATAAAAATTAAGTAGAAAAAAAAAGAACGGGAACGTTTTCTTCCGATTTCGCTTATCGGAAGCTCAATTAGTGCTCGGCTCGATCTGCCAAAGCTTAGCAAGACAAATTAAAACTGCCGAATTTTCTGGAAAATACTTTGGACTGGCCGGTTATTTATTGCACCAATCAGACTGGGCACACGAAGCGCTAGACCAAATAACATAAATATCTATCCCAAGATTTGTTAGACTTTCTGAATTAGGTATCTCTTTTTTGTAAAGAGAAGGTTTTTATTTTGCCTTTTACTTACCTCAAAAATTTATATTCATATAAAAGCTAGAAATAAGAATTCTATTTTTAATTAAGAGATTTGTTTTTTTTGCTAATACAGCGTTGGTGCAATTGTAAGCAAATTTTACTTAAACAATGACAACAGTTTTTTTCGTATTCACTAGAAGCAATGCGACTGGTTGGTAATTATTTGACATAGTATTTTTTTTACCTATTTAACTATCGGCTCGACTCGGCTACTTCTACAGGAAGTAAATATTCCTTTTTTGTACAATCAGTTAAGAAGCTTATATAATGTCTCGCTGGCACATTTTTTTTGAGTACGTTGACAGTTATTTTATTTTTTTGGTGTCTGACTTCATTAGGATGTGTTTTATGATATGCTGTATAAAAACAGTATACGATATTACACACTAGTAGTGTATGATGTTTTGCCTTGGAAATTAACAGTATCGTATGATACCATACACCACTACATCAAATACCATATACTCGTATATATATATATATATATATATATATATATATATATATATATATATAATATATATATATATATATATATATATATGTATATATATATATATATATATATATATATATATATATATATATATATATATATATATATATATATATATATATATATATATATATATATATATATATATATATATATATATATATATATATATATATATATATATAGTAGAACCCCCCCGAGTCGCGATTATCCGAGCTCCGGATTAACCGAGCCAATCTAAGAACCTGATTATCCGAGGTACGCGCGTCTATACTGCGCAATTAACTTCTAAAATATGTATGTACATATTTCCATTCAAAATCGTCGGGGCCTTTGGGGAATCCCCCTGGCCCGTGTGAGGGGTTCCCCTATTTATGTTTTTGGACTCTTTCAGCATGTAATTTGCGTGAATGCAGTGCGTTATAGCGTTTGCTACGGAGAAGTACGAGTATACTCACATCATTTATTTGGTTGGAGTTTTGGTAATTACGTGTAATTAATACGAACTGCTTTGTTTGAATTTTTGTTTGTCGTATTATAATGGAGCAAAACAAGCGTAAAAGAATCGTCGTTCCATCAGAAGAATTGAAGCAGGAGAGACAATTAAAGTTGTTGCACGAGATTATGGAGTAGGTGAGGTAACAGTTGAAGATTGGAAAAGAAACCGCACAAAAATAGAAGAGTGGTGTATAAATCAAGCGTCCTCGTCCTCAGGAAAAGAATCAATGAAAACCGGCGACTATGAAAAGGTTAACGAAGCTTTATTCATGTGGTTTAACCAACAGAGATCAAAAGGGGTGCCTCTGTCAGGTCCAATTTTACAACAGAAAGCAATAATGATTAGTAGGCAATTCCCAGCGATATATCAGTTTACCGCCAGTTCTGGATAGCTTGACCGCTGGAAAAAACGGTACGGTGTACAACAACTGACTGTATGTGGTGAACAACTTTCTGCTGATGTGTCATCAATTGAAAAGTTTAAGCAGAACTTTAAAAAGCAAATCGAAGATTGTGGATACACATGTGATCAAATTTACAACTGTGACGAAAATGGTCTGAATTATAAAATGCTTCCATCAAAAACATTGGCATCTCGCCAGGAAAAATCAGCTCCTGAGCACAAACGAAGTAAGGAAAGATTAACTATAATGGTATGTTCCAATGCATCTGGCAAGCACAAAATCAAAATGGTGATTGGCAAGTCTGCACGTCCAAAAGCTTTAAAAGACATCTCACCGAAAGCCCTACCAGTCTATTACAAAAGTCAGAAGAGCGCATGGATGGATGTGACCTTATTTACTAACTGGTTTGAAGAAGAGTTCGTGCCATCTGTGACTAAATTTTTGAACAGAAACCGTCTTCCTATTAAAGCAATTTTGTTAATGGAAAATGCCCCCTGGAGAAGGACTTTATGTGGGCGAAATTGTAAAATTTTTTCCTTCAAATGTAACCAGCATAATGCAACCAATGGATCAAGGCATCCTCGAAAACATTAAAAAAATATATAGGCGTTTATATCTTGAACATCTGTTAGAATACACAGAAAAGAAAGATATTATCATTGGGATGAGAAAGGTTACACTGAAAAATGTTATTTACTGGGTAAGTCAAGCTTGGGATTCTGTGCCTACTACCACTATTCAAAAATCTTGGTCAAAATTTATTGATTTTGAGGTCTATAATGACAGTGAAGATGATACTCCATTAAATGAATTAGCTTTGAAATTGAGAAGCCGTAGAGAAATGTCCTGTTCAAATTTTGACAGCGAGATAGAAGAAAAAGAAAAAAGTTTATTTGAATTAATGCAAAAATTAAAAGGTTGCGAAAATGTGACAAGACAAGATGTTGTTGAATGGATTACAGCAGATGATTTAGAAGAAGAAATGAGTATTGAAGAAATAACAAATGCCTTTCAGGAAACCGAAAAATCAGTGACGATGACGAAGCGGCGGTGGATGAACAGTCTCCACTACTAAGATCTCTCATCAAGAAGGTTTTGCTTCTTTGGAAAAAGTTTTGAGGTATATCGAACAACAGCCAGAGGCAACCCCAGCTGATTTGCTTCTTCTTAATAGATGGAGAAACATTGCAGCGAGAAAAAGAAGATGCAATATGAAACAAAAGCGCATAGATACCTATTTCACTGTTTTATAATGTATGTACCTATTTATACGTTAAAAATATTAATACATCGGTTTAAAGTATTTTTTGAATGAATAAAAAACAAATCCGGATTATCCGAGTTTTCAGTTATCCGAGGAGGATGCCCCCACGTTACCTCGGATAACCGGGGTTCTACTATATATATATATTAATACAATTTTTTTTGCATCTGAAGCTACAATTAACTACACCTAAAATTAAAAATTATTTATAATACCTAGTACCAGAATACAGACTGCGGTTTAGATCCGGTCCAGTAGGAGTAGTTCTTCTGTCCATATTTAGACTATTTTTACATATTATAATTTCACTACTTTCATGTGCGTCTAATATTTTCTCTCAGATAAATTTTTAATTAACTTTAAATTATTTAACGTTGCTATATGCTTCTGTTTGAGAGCATGTTTAACAATGATTGATTTTTCCAGTCTGCCATATGTTCTTTATTTCAGATAAAATAGATCCCAGAAATCAAGCATTGCTGAACATACCGTTGACCATAATAATAATGTAAGATTATTGAAAATTGTATCTGATAGGAAAGGATTAGACGCATAAAGTGCTGAAATTTTAAAATGCTTACTACAGTCGTCTGTACTTGTGACTTGACCAAAACTAAACCAGGGCTGGCAATTGCTAGGCTCCGTTCGAGAAAATCACATTTTAAGTATAAGTTTAGTTTTTAATCTTAGGTTTATTCAATCATCCACCTGAGTTTAAAAAAATCTGTTTAGTGTAGCTGTGACAACTATTGCGTAATATGATAGTTCAAGAGATTCTAAAATCTGAAGGTAGTAAAGCATGCTGCAGAGAACTACCAACTTTGTCTTTTCAAAAAAAGATTTTTTAACAGGATTTTCTGACAGCAGAATTGGGGATTTAGTTCATTTGGTTAAATTTTTTGCCAATTTATCTACATGACTTTTTATCTGCAAAGCGTGTCAAAGTTTCAAAAAATTTAAAAATGCAAAATAGCGGAAATTATTTCCATTTCGGTGATGTTTTGTTATTTTGGGACATTTTATCTGAATATAAACAAATTGCCCCATTTGATTTTAAAAACGTACAATAGCCAATTTGTGATGTCCTTAATCATTAACAAATTTGTATAGGTATTTGTTTTTTACCGTTTTGGTTGTCTGACACAAATTGAGTTTAACAATATATGTTATTGTTAATCAAAATATTATAAATACTTCCATTTTTTATCAGTATTTTTTTATTAAATATATATATATATATATATATATATATATATATATATATATATATATATATATATATATATATATATATATATATATATATATATATATATATATGAGTGTGAATTAATTTTGAGGGATTTCTACGAGAGGGCGTAATTATATCGTATCTCGGAATACTGTTGCTATATTTATGGTAAATCATCATCATTAGACTTTAATTTTTAGTATATGTTATTTTTCCGAAGTGTAAACAACATATTTTTTTGTATATTGAATATGTCGAATTAAGTGCCAACAGAGCACCATTTGTGGGAAGCAGATGCAGCATCCACCTTGTGAAGACGGACTAAACTACGTACTTAGTATATAGGGATAAGGTCGTAGTATAGTTGAGCTATCCCTTTCCAAAAAATAAGCTTAACATGTGAACATTACACTATTGTAACACTACACTCTCGAAATAGCCGGGAACTTAACTTTTAGTTTTTAATTAGACTTAGTTGTGGTTCAGATAGCCTAAATCTACACATTAGAAACTAACCCACAAGTTTTTAAAATTCACACTTCCTATATAAAGAAGATATGGGGCGGCCCGTGGCGCCGTGGTAGAGTACCTTGCTTACGATGTAGAAGGTCGAGGGTTCAATCCCGCAGGCTGGTATACTTATTTATTAAATTATTTAAGTATATTTGGCTTGGCCACGTATACAGGTAGTAGTTGTTCGCAGAAATGCAATAACGTCCGAGGCAGTACTACCGCGTTGTCTAAAAGGTGCTGTGAAATATAGAAACGTGTGTTTCGGCACTTGAACAACGTTGACGGGTACTACGACATCCTCACCGATATCCTTAGGATATGAAAAAGAGTAAAGTCCCCACTCGGGCGGGGACGTGACAGATAAAAAAAAATCGTCACGTTGTAAGAGATTGAGTCGCAGACCCAGCTCACCAAGAAATTTAGTGGGTATGCCAGCACTCCGGCTGGAGAACCACCACATACATAACTGGAACCTTCGGGGGCACCCTTAAGTTGACGCAGGCTGTTTCATTATCGATAAGGCGGATTCCTCCCTCTAAAAAAAAACTCTAGCTTCTTTAGCATACACAACATACACACCTCCGTTCTGATTCTGTCCGATCTAGGGTATTCTCGAATTGAACCTAGGCTCCACTAAAACTGTTTAGACTAATATTTATCAGAAAAATAAAATGAGTCGTCAGTGTCATATATCTAGAAGACCCTCTTAAGTTTTTTTTTTTTCGCTTTAGTGAACCAAAACCAGCCACAGTGAATGGACAACCCAGCAATTTATTTTCTATGACGTCATTTTCATAACCAGCTTGAAAACTTAAAAAAACACCATCGTATATATATATATATATATATATATATATATACGATGGTGTTTTTTTAAGTTTTCATATATATATATATATATATATATATATATATATATATATATATATATATATATATATATATATATATATATATATATATATATATATATATATATATATATATATATATATATATATATATGTATATATATATATATATATATATATATATATATATATATATATATATATATATATATATATATATATATATATATGTGTGTGAATGGACAACCCAGCAATTTATTTTCTATGACGTCATTTTCATAACCAGCTTGAAAACTTAAAAAAACACCATCGTATATATATATATATATATATATATATATATATATATATATATATATATATATATATATATATATTTTAGGGGATCCTAAGTTCAGATGCAATATTCCTTAGAAATAAAGATAACAAATTATCTTAAATAATAATAAAAAACAGGGTTCTCAGAATATCTGGGGGCATAGAAGTGCCCCCGCCAAGTCGAGCAGAAAGCACAGCCGTACCATCCTTTTCTCGAAGCAACTCACGGCACTTTTGACCCTCCTGTAACTTCGTTGTGGATAAAGCTAGAAGCAATGACCAAGAGGACATACTATGCTAGCTATATTCCTAAATTACCTACTATTTATACCTTATAGTTTACGAACTATCGCCAGTCGAAATTCTTTAATTTTGTCACTGACACACTCACCGATCATCAAAATTCTAAGACACACAAACTTCAAATTTTGCATTTAGTTAGTGTTTAGCCTATAAAGGAACGAAAAACTGGAACATCCCGAAATTTCAGTCCCGTTTTCTAAATTCTACAGTCACTTAAGCCAAAAAAGAGGGTCAACCTCGGAATGAGAGATAATAAACTGTAAACTTGTATAAACCTTTATTTTGGCATTCTAAAAGTTGTCTCAAAAGTCTCATAAAATCTCGTGTCCGCGTCTTAAGATATTCAAGGTCAAAGGTCACAAAAATCGGTTTTTCGCAAATATCTCGCTTTCTATAGTTTCAATGATATTTGCATCTATTATGAAAATTGTAGGGCGCAGCGTTCAGCCATACATAGCATAATGCAAGGTCAACCGTGAGTTAATTAGTAAAAAATCCATAATTATAAATAATTTGTATTATTTATTAATTAATATATTATATTTAATAATATTTTTCATTTATCAAATATATTCGTTTAATAATACTTACCTACTTCGGATAATTAAAAAATAGTTAAGTGAAATACTTTAAGTATATTTTAATTATAAAAAAGTATGAAGATGATGCTTCCATGACAGCAGGGCTAAAAGAGAAAATAGTTATTAAAATAGGAGCAAAAGTCATGTTAAGACGAAATATTGACGTGAGTCTTGGCTTAGTCAACGGTTCTATCGGTATAGTACAAGGAGTAAAGGTTGATCCTGAAAATGCAAATAAAATTAAAAAAAAATACATATTACATTTAATAATGAACATCTTTATGAGCTTGGTCCAGTCAAAACTAAATTTGAAATTATTAATAGAGCTTATGTTCATCGCGAACAGTTTCCGATATATATAGCCTATGCTATTACCATATACGAAAGTCAGGGGCTAAGTCTAAACAGTGCACTGATGGCCATCCGTTCTTCAGTGTTCACATGCGGTCAAGCATACGTGGCACTTTTGAGAGTGACAAGTCTGGGCGGATTACATCTAATTAATGTCGACTTCGGTAGTATCAAAGCTCAGGAGCCCGCAATCGTTGAATATAATCAACTTAGAAGCACTTATCATCCAGACTTGTCAAAAATTGTTACATCATATCCTTTGAGAAAAACCAATAGAGACAGGGAGTGAGCTTTAAGAAAATCCATAGCTGACGTACAAGAAATATTACCCGAGAAGAAAAAATAAAGAGTACTACCTACAACGAGAAATGAGATCCCATCAAAAACATAAAATGTAAAAAAAAATGCCAAGTCTCGCAACGCAGTCCTTCCGCCACAAAAAGTTGTGAGATCTCATGTAAAACTAGGTCAGTTATTTTAGTTAGTATCTATGGAAGTAGCTATTCAGCTATAAATTGTTATCTATTTCTATATCTTTATTTCTATAATAAATATAATGACTTAGCAATCGCACGGCAACATAATCACATAAGAATAATCTACTATTTAAAATACTTTATTCTTAAGTGCACTGTTTAGACTTACTTAGTAATCAAAATAGTAGATTATTCTTATGTGATTATGTTGCTGTACGATTGCCAAGTCATTATATTTATTATAGAAGTAAAGATGTCTAATATTGATACGGTCACTATAAATGTCGGTAGGTAACTAATTAGATAACAATTTATGACAAAGTTGTTGAAAAGGTGCTTCCATAGATACTAACTAAAATAACTGACTTGATTTTACATGAGATATCACAACTTTTTGTGGTGGAAGGTCTGCGTTGCGAGACTTGGCATTTTTTTACATTTTATGTTTTTGATGGGATTTTATTTTTCTGTTTGAAGACGTGCAATTCATAAAGTGTCTCTTAACATTTTAATGTGAAATTTGAGCGGTAACAAACAAAAACAATAAGAAAATAGAAAGTAATTTCTCAGGTGTTTCATTCTCTTTCTTCTATAAATATAATAACCCTTATTTGGGAGAACTTGCTGGCGAAATTTCTGGACCAATCTTCCAAAAAATTTTACCTATATCCGAATAGCAAACCTTTTTGTTAAAATGTCACACCCTATTATCAATTGTGGTTAGAAATAGGTCAAGTTTACACACTGGCTTTATTCCTACATTTCGGATATTGTTAGCTTTTGCCCGAGAACGGCTTCCAAAATTAATATCAGCCTAGAGGCTTTCAGTGTTAATAATATCAATCGGATATTGTAAATATTGGGGCGAAATAACTTTTAGATAGGAAATTGATTTATTTGATACCTTTAAAATGTTAAATCTGATGGTCCATGTAATGAATTATTCATCCTAGCGGAAAATCCTTTAATACAGAGGGTTTACAAAAACTACAAAATAATAATAGTAATAATAATAATGTTAAACAAAATAATCAAAAAACTCCCGCAACGACAAAGAGACCCCGACAGCAGAAAACCTAAATTTAAATGGCAAATAAGAATAGAAAACAAAATCAACAACATCAGAAGAGATCTGGGACACCTTACCCAGTTTATGAACGGGAACGCATCCAAACGTGTCACACAGGGTGTAGACAAGATCAAATCTAAATCTCTCAACCGAACACTGCCAGAAATCGTTGATACTTTGAAACAAAAACTATCCGTATATGCTGCAAGACTCCGTAGATACAAAGAATCAAACGAGAGGAAAGATATCAACAACCTCTTCCGAAGAAGCGAAAAACAGTTCTACCGAAAAACTATGTATAACGAGCAGACAGTAGTAACTGAACCACCAAACAAACAAGAACTCGCAGATTATTGGAAAACTGTCTGGTCAGACCCCAAACTACATAATAATAACACCCCCTGGATCAAAGCCGAAGAAGATAAACACAAAACGTGTGACAGAACAAGAAAATTCCACACTAACTACAGAAGAAATTACAGAAACAATCAAACACACACATAACTGGAAATGTCCTGGAATAGACAATATACAAAACTTCTGGTACAAACAGTTTACCACCACACACGAAGCACTCACACACCAAATCAACAAAGCCATTCTACAACCACACACATTCCCCACTTTTCTTACACAAGGAATAACATACATCAAACCCAAAAGTTCAGACACCACAAACCCGTCAAACTACCGACCTATCACCTGTCTTCCAACCCTATACAAGATCATCACAGCCACAATTTCCAAGAAAATAGAACAACACCTAATAGACAACAATATTCTCACAGAAGAGCAGAAGGGATGCAGGAAAAATAGTCGAGGATGCAAAGAACAGCTGATCATAGATAGCGTGATTATGGGACAAACCAGAAAAGAACACAGAGACCTTCACATCGGTTACATAGACTATAAAAAAGCCTTCGACTCCATTCCCCACAGCTGGTTAATCAGAGCCCTAGAAATCTATAAAATCAACCAACACCTCAGGCAATTTCTCGCTCAAATTATGAAAACATGGAAAACCAAAATACGCCTAGAAACACCAACCGAACGCATCCAAACAGAAGAGCTGTACATCAGACGGGGTATATTTCAGGGAGACTCGCTCAGCGCTCTATAGTTTTGCCTCTGCCTCAATCCACTCTCAAATATACTAAACAGAACAGAGCATGGCTTCCATATCAGACACCAAAAAGTGAATCGACATAAAATAAACCACCTCCTATATATGGATGACATAAAACTCTACGCTGCCACAAAGACACAGCTGAAAGAACTCCTCAAAATCACAGAAATATTCACCTTAGATGTCAATATGGAATTTGGTATAAGTAAATGCAAAGTGCTCCACATCAACAAAGGCCAGTGGAAGTACCACCATGAGACAGAAACCATCAACAATGAAACACTCGATAACATGTTCGACAAAGAAACATACAAATATCTAGGCTTCCAACAAAGCACCAAACTCAACCACACTCACATCAAAACAGAGCTCAGAACCGAATTCAAAAACAGACTGACGAAACTTCTACAAACAAAACTCAACTCTAAGAATCTCACTAAAGCCATCAACACGTTCGCTATACCTATACTCACATATTCATTTGGTATCATCAAATGGTCACAAACAGACATAGAAAATATTCACATCCTTATACGATCTCAATTCACCAAATACAGGAAATTACACCCCAACGCATGCAAAGAAAGACTTACCATAGAGAGGAAGGCAGGAGGAAAAGGAATTATTGACATCAGATCATTACACACAAAACAAATACAAGCACTTAGGAAATTCTTTCACACCAAGCAAACCAGCCTCCATACAGCAACAGTCAAAGCAGACAAAAACTATACCCCACTCGACTTATCCCGGGTAGACCACCCAGCAGATACACACAGTCACACCCAAATACAACAGGAAAAGATGAAAACGTAGTCAGAAAAAACACTCCACGGAAAACACAGATACCACATAGAACAAGACCACGTAAATAAAAAACAATCATACACCTGGTTGCGGGATGGGCAGCTATTCCCGGAAACAGAAGGCTTCTTACTTGCCATCCAGGATAAAGTCATATTAACCAGAAACTACCAAAAGCATATCATCAAAGATCCAACTATTACAGAAGACAGATGCAGAAAAATGCCACCAGCAGAAAGAAACGATCGAACACATAACAAGCGGATGTAAAATATTAGCCGGAACGGAATACACAGCCAGACATGACTCAGCGGCAAAAGTAGTTCACCAAGCACTAGCCACAACATACAAGCTCATAGAAAACACAGATCCCTACTACTAATACACACCAACATCCGTACTTGAAAACAAAGATTACAAACTCTACTGGGACATCAGTATCCATACAGATAAAACAGTCTCCGCCAATAGACCCGATATTACTTTTCAGTGCAAAAAAGAAAAAGTCACCTATCTAATTGACATAGCTGTCCCCAATGACACAAACATCCAAACGAAATACACAGAAAAAATTTCCAAATACACAGACTTTGCAACGGAAATAAAAAGGCTATGGAAACAAGAAAAAGTCATCATTGTCCCCCTCATTATATCAGCCACAGGCCTTACACCAACAACATTCACACCACACTTGGTACAATTAGGACTCAACACAAACATACACAGAAACATTCAGAAGTCAGTGATTTTGAAAACATGTAACATTGTCAGGTCATTCCTTAATACACAATGGTAATGCGTTTGTGCTGACTTGGTTTGCGCCCGTCAGCCAAACATGAAACCACATTGACCAAATGTGAGAAAGAAAAACAAAAACAATCATAATGTTAATCCCTCAGGGGCTAGGAGAATCCCAGGATTCTCCTAGTACGGGCATTGACGATCCGAGGTACCGGAGTCTTGTGTTGCACAGATTATGTGTAACAAAAACACAATCTTAAGGTGTTTACCGTGCCGAGAAGATGAATGGCTCAGCGTTTATGAGTCGCGAACGGTTCCTCCGGATACCGGGCGCCCTCCGGGAATAAGTAGCCTTGCTGTGGCATCCAGGCTCTGCCGCAGTCGACCCTTCTTTCCTAGTATACTCGTGGGAACACTATGTCAAATAATAATAAATATAATAATGATAATGGCAGGGTGTTGCGGAAGCGGACCCGTGTCGTACAAACAGCTATAGCAAAACCACAACAACAACAACCAGCCTCAGCCGAAACTATCCCCGATAGTTTTATCAGATCCGACATTGTAGGTGATGGAGATTGTCTTTTTCGTGCAGATAGCTTGCACTTATATGGTCACCAAGACCATCATGAGAAACTCCGAGAGGTTGCTCCAAGATATTTACAACAAAACTGGTCGGAACTTCACACATTTTCATTAATTGAAGTCGACTATATGAAAGAGTTCAATAACTATTATATTTATATAGTATGAGGAAAAATGGCACCTATGAAACGAGCCTAGAGATACTTGCTCTCTCGGAAACACAAAATAGCAACTTTCGTATCTTCTCAAAACAACGAAGAACGAGTAATACAAAAATAACTTTTGGGGACAGACCAACAATAAAAAGCACAGGAAAACACAACAAAACTATTTACCTTCTACTAACAGGCAACCCAATGTCGGGACACTTTGAGCTTCTGATACCACAAAACATTGAAAACATTCCAGACAACAGCAGACCAATAAAGGAAGCATCGGGCGAGCGATGTAACTGTCGAGGACGTCGCGGGAAATGGCAGCTTGACCAAAACGATGAAGACTAGGCAACCGAAAATGGACCTGCCAAAAGTGTTGTGTCGGCGAGTAAGCCGACACCCATCAAGGCGGGAAAATCACAGCAACGCATGAATTGCACCACAGGAATCAACGAACACGCCATGCGTTGCTGTAATGAAAATACAAACCCTTACAAAGAAATCACTGAAAAGAGAATCACTCGCCGCTTGGATCCACCACCATCAATCCCAAGCGCAACCAACGTAGATGCGGGACAAACACAACTACCAAAGCTAGGCCAGGACCCGTATGTTTTGCAAGAACAACATGCTACTACCAAGGCTGGGAAACCAAGACAGCGGTTAAAGTGGACAGATGAAATGAACAGGACAGTGATGCGCTGTTACTACACCGCCACCAAACTCGAAACAATAACATCGGGCTACAGACTGGAACTGCACAGACTTTTCATGACCGAATATCCAAATCTGCAATTACTCGTTTCAGAACAGAGAGTAATAGACCAAAAAAGATTTATTACCAAGAACAATCGCCTCACACCTTTCGAATTGCAAACCATCAAAGATACAGTAGCTGTTGAACTGAATATAGACCAACCAAACAAAAGCAGATACCGAACCAGCCTCACACATACAACCACCCAGTCGAACAGAACAAGACCCACCACCCAGGAGGAGCATAACTCAAAATAATATTACAAGGCAAATAGCGAGTATTGCGGAACACCATATCACAGACAACAAAATCAATCACTCGCCACCCTCAACAACATCTACACAACATAACCCCGAATCACCTTTCATACAAACACTTAAAGCAAAAATGGAGTCACATCTAGCTCAATAGTCAGGCACCGACCCCACAACAAGAAATCCCATCCCTCGTTTAATCTTCAAACCAAGCACGCAACCAATCCTCAACACAATAAACAAGCACATAATACCCCAGTACATAACAGACTTGAGCACAGTCGAAGACACAATAATATACGTAGCAGCAATCACCACTCTAACCACTACTCTAACACAAAATAATGAATAACTCCTGCAACGACAAAGAAACCTCAATAGCACAAAACCAAAATTCATAAACATCAGGAGAGCTCTAGGACACCTTACCCAGTTTATAAACGGAACGCATCCAAACGTGTCATACAGGGTGTAGACAGGATCAAATCCAAATCTCCCAACAGAACACTGCCAGAAATCCTTGACACTTTGAAACAAAAACTATCCATATATGCCGGAAGACTCCGTAGATACAAAGAATCAAACGAGAGGAAAGACACCAACAACCTCTTCCGAAGAAGCGAAAAACAGTCCCATCGAAAAATTATGTACAACGAACAGACAGCAGTGACTGAACCACCAAATAAACAAGAACTCACAGATTACTGGAAAAGTATCTGGACAGAACCCAAACTACACAATAATAACACCCCCCTGGCTCAAAGCCGCAGAAGACAAACATAAAAATGTGACGGAACAAGAAAATTCCACCTTTACTACACAAGAAATTACAAAAACAATCAAACACACACACAACTGGAAATGCCCTGGAATAGACAATATACAAAACTTCTAGTACAAACAGTTTACTACCACACACGGAGCACTCACACACCAAATCAACAAAGTCATTTTACAACCACACACATTCCCCACTTTCCTTACACAAGGAATAATATACGTCAAACCCAAAATCTCAGACACCACAAACCCGCCAAACTACCGACCTATCACCTGTTTTCTAACAAGATCGTCACAGCCACAATTTCCAAGAAAATAGAACAACACCTAATAGACAACAATATTCTCACAGAAGAGCATAAGGGATGAGGGAAAAATGGCCGAGGATGCAAAGAGCAGCTGCAGCAACAGTGTAAATATCTATATCTATATTCAGAAGTCAGTGATTTTGGAAACCTGTAACATTGTCAGGTCATTCCTTAATATAAAATGGTAATAGCATTTGTGCTGACTTCGCTTGGGTCCGTCAGCCAAACATGGAACCACATTTACCAAATGTGAGAAAGAAGAGCTTCTTTGTGATGTTAACTGCTACGGAGTATCTAGCGCGACACAACCGTGCAGCACAAATCGTACATCAAAGTTTGGCACAACGACATGGCTTAATAACAGATCAGTCTCCATATTACCTATTCATCCCTACACTAGTCCTAAAGAACGAGAAATATAAATTATACTGGGATGGATCAGTGCTAACAGACCGAACAATTATCTGCAATCGGCCGGATATAATTCTTAATGATAAGGCAGCAAGGAAAATTTATCTCATTGACATTGAAATCCATAATAATCACAATATTCAATAGTACTAGGCTAAGATAATAAATACCAACAACTTGCAGAAGAAATTAAACAATTATGGCATCAAGACCATATCAGTGTGATCCAATTAGTTATTTCGGCAACCGGAGTGGTTCCCAAAACCCTACTAACTAACTTGAAAAGGCTTGCTGTAGAAGAAGAACTCTTGGCGATTCAGCAATCAGTCATCTGGTCTACAACATCTATTATATGACAATAATAATCAGAAAGCAAGGGCAGGTGACATTCCGGTATGTACGCACTTGAACTCACACAAAAAAGAATAGACAGAATAATGACATTCGTAACATCGTTTTCAGCCAAGTCAATGATACATTAGAAATTGTAATAAGTCAGTTAAAGACAAGTAAAAAACGCTGGATAAAATTCCAACGCAGTTTGATTAAATAAAATTAGCATATCCTGCGTCCGTATATCCTGAATGTTGGCACAGGATCTGGTAGCAAAACTTTAAAAAATATTCAGCTGTTTCTTAAAAATATAATGTTATTTACTTTCTTCTCTATTATAGACGGTAATTAATTTTGGTTCATTAGGTTAAACTTTTAATAATATAGCGAAAGCCGGTCAACCAATGAACGTTTTAAATTTTAGAAATCTGGCAATACTTATGTCCAATGAAATAATAACTAATCGTTTCCAGTAGTTTTTTCTTGAGTGCACCGTTAATGTTGTATAGCATTTAGATATAAACAAACGAAACCTAGACTAGCAAATATCAAATCTACTCTCACAACAACGTAGGCTTGCCAAATTTACCAAATTGCACCCGGAAATATTTGATTTGACGAATCATTACTGTGGTAACCAAGAAATATTAAATGAGACGTTTGAGTTTAAAACCCTCTCATTCCATCATTTTTCGTCTTAACTGTTAGAAGTTGTTCAGATCAAAACTTTTCCGATACCATTTAAAAAGAGCGGTGAAATTTCACTTATGTCTCAAAACCCTTTGAATCCAAGCTCAGAAGAAAAAAACATAGAAGACAACATGTTCATTTTTATTAAATAACGCTAATTTATTTTATACTAGCCGTGCCCGCGGCTCCGCTCGCGTAGACTTGATTCAGTACTATCGTCACTGCTTATTCCTTATGTTACCTAACGTAATAAAATATCTGCCATTATTTCCCCTTATCTCCCATTATTTTTCCTTATCTCCCATTATCTCTCCATAATTTCCATTATCTAGGCTTATCTCTGCTCATCTCCCATTATTTCTCCTTATCTCCCATTCTTTCTCCATACCTCCCATTATCTCACCTTATCTCCCATTATCTAAGCTTATCGCTACTTATCTCGCAATATTTCTTCTTATCTCCCATTATTTCTCCTTGCCTCCCATTATCTCACCATAACTCCCATTATCTAGACTTATCTCCACTCATCTCCCATTATTTCTCCTTATCTTCCATTAGTTATACTTATCTCCCATTATCTCACCTTATCTCCCGTTATCTAGGTTTATACCGAATTATATAGAACTTATGAATAAATTTATAAAAACACGTAAATCGAATAAGTGGTTCTCAAGTGATAGGCGCACTAACGGACAGACAGAGAGATGTTGTATTTTATATACATTATATTCTTTGCAACATGATATTGTTCCATATTTAATGGTTTAGGCAGTGTATTGCAAGAGAACGCGCTAACGGTAACCTTTTTTCCGACTTGATTCACTATTATCGTCACTGCTTATTCTTTGTTACCTAACGCAATAAAATATATCCTCTAACTTGGCCAGAGAACATGTTTTAAAAAAAAGCACGTAACGTACTAACGGACAGAGAGGCAGATAGACAGACAGAGAATCATTGCATTTTATATATATTTTGTAGATAACCTGGCTAGAGAATATATGTATGTTTTTAAAAAAAGCACGTAAATTGGATAAGTGGTTCTCCAGTGATAAGCGCACTAACGGACAGACAGACAGACAGGCAGATAGACAGGCAGACAGACAGACAGAGAGACGTTGCATTTTATATATATTATAGATATAAGATTATAGATAACCCGGACAGAGAACATATGTATGTTTTAAAAAAAAAATACGTAAATCGGATAAGTGGTTTTCCAGTGATAAGCACACTAACGGACAGACAGACAGAGATACGTTGCATTATATATATATATATATATATATATATATATATATATATATATATATATATATATATATATATCGTAGATGTAATAAAATATATATCTATAACCTGGTCAGAGAACATATATATGAATTTTAAAAATTACGTATATCGGATAAATGGTTCTCGAGGGATAAGCACACTAACGGATAGACAGACACACAGACAGACGTTGCATTTTATATATATTATAGATTATAGATATTTTCTGCTACATAATATTGTTCCATATTTAATGGTTTAGGCTGTATATTGCAAAGGAATGCGCTAGCGGCAAACTTTTTTCCGACTCCATTCACTATTATCGTCACTGCTCATTCGTTATGCTACCTATCGTAATAAAATATAGCCTATAACCTGGCCAGAAAATATATGTATGTTTTAAAAAAAAGCCCGTAAATCGGATAAGTGGTTCTCCAGTGATAAGCGCACTAACGGACAGACAGACAGACAGACAGACAGAGAGACGTTGCATTATATATATATATATATATATATATATATATATATATATATATATATATATATATATATATATATATATATCGTAGATGTAATAAAATATATATCTATAATCTGGTCAGAGAACATATATATGAATTTTAAAAATTACGTATATCGGATAATTAGTTCTCGAGGGATAAGCACACTAACAGACAAACAGACACACAGACAGACGTTGCA